>JABUQX010139887.1:0-5000 GCA_015478945.1 Trachelipus rathkii
TTGGTATTACTTCCGTTCCGGACATCCGAGATTTGGGTGTTTAACCGTTTTCCGCATTTGTCGTGAAACGCTTTTCACGCGTTTTTCGTGCGCCGCTTCATATATATATATATATATATATATATATATATATATATATATATATATATATATATATTTGCTGCGGAAGTATTAATTTCTCTTGTTTTAGTATATTTAACGTACAATAGTTGCGGTTGCGAATTGCGGTTGCGATCGCAATTCGCGGTCTACCGCAATTGCGTTTGCGGTTGCACCCTAATTATTTTAGGTTCACAGACTAACACTATATGTATATATATATATATATATATATATATATATATATATATATATATATATATATATATATATATATATATATATATATATATATCTTTGTTTTTTTATCTAAATAAATTACAAATAAGTGAAGAGAGAGATGAAGCTTTGGATCAAATCAGAGAATGTTCTGAGAAAGAAACGATGCTTTCTCTCATATTGCTATAATTAATTTTATATATATATATATATGTATGTAAAAACTATATATATATATATATATATATATATATATATATATATATATATATATATATATATATATATATATATATATATATACCTATTATTTTTCTGTGTGTGTGAGATAGTTTGCACCGTCATAGTGATAAGTGATTAGTAACCTGCAATTCGTAGCTAAGCTCGAATCGAGTATGAGTGAAAAAAAGTGTTTTAATGGTTCAAATTCGATTTTCTGAATTTTTGGAAATTTTTAAAAATTTTCAAAAATTTCAAAAAAATTTCAGCTCATTTTACTGATTTTTTGGGACTTTTCCAGCAGTGGCTGCATCAAGAAATCTATGAATTAGTATAATATTGAATTAAATTATGTTGGTCCCATCATAGATCTCATCCCAGAACAAATTTCATGAAATTTTATGCAGCCCATCAACACACACATACCATCCAACTTGTAACTCAAAAAAAAACAAAATTTAAAAAAAAATGATTTATAAAATTAATTTAAAGAAAATGCTGATGTATGCGCTATGATCCCATCAACATGATATGAGTTGTTTTTTTTCCTTGCAATGTAGGGTCATAAAAAAAAAAAAAAAAAAAAAAAAAAAAAAAAAAAAAAAAGTATAAAATGTACTATAAAAACACTTTTTTTAACCTTTTTGTATATATTATTATATTTTGTATATATAAGGTGTCTAACCCTATGTTATAAGGTATAGGGAATCGATTCCCGTGGTTTATAACGGAATCGAGGCACTCCTACCATGGTTTAGTATGAGTTAGTACCCCTACCCCCCCTTTTCTAGTGCACCTATACAACTTTTTTTAGCTTATTTCTCTAGCTACAGAGCTGAACTTGGTGTCAAATAGTATGTTTTGAGGTATGCCGAGTTGATTCCCGAGGTGTTTGAGGGAATCGGAGCATGCACTGAGGTGTTCACCGCTCTAACACCTCGAGCCATTTTTTTATTTTTCAAGGAATATGTCCAGAGTTTGGTGTTGATTAGTATGTTTAGATGGTTTGCGAATAGATTCCCGGTATTACCGAGTAGATCGGAGCAGTGCATTTGGCACCGGTGTTGTGGTGCTCATGTATATTTTAAGGATTTTTTAAGTGTTTTCTAGTTAAGGTATCTATTTCAAACTTGCTACCGTGGTTGATGAGGTGCTGCCTGTTCCCAAGGTTTCACGCCCATGCGTCAAAAGGACAGAAGGTTGAAAATGCGGTGAATGGAAAGAGAAACGAATGAAATAGAGTAATGAGTTTAAATTAAGTGCAGACATGAACGATACTAAGACAAGAGGATTTCTGGCACCAGCTATATCGAGTCAAGAGGAATTACCTTATATATGTTTTAATGGTGTAGAACTCATTTTAGGTTTCAAAATCAAAGCACAAATTTTCGAGACAGAAGTGGAATTTATGCTACCAAACAGTTATGTCCATTAGAAACTGTCTTAGCTTCTCATATATTCTTTGGGGCTATCGACAGTACCTTGGCACCAGGAAATTCTGTCAAGATCAGCGACCAGACCTTGCTCAAAATTCGCAAGATCTGGGAGCAATTTATAAAGAGAATAAGATAATTATTCTCATAAAAACCTATTCAAGGAAGGGGTCTAAGACGTAAATAAAACCTATTCAAGGAGGGTCTAGAGGATATTTGGGATGTAAACTGCAACAAAATTAATGCACTTAACCAGCTCACAATGAGCTCCAACCATTCAAATTCAAGATCTATTTTAAAGTAGATAAAATATTTTTATTTTTTTATTATTTTAATTTTAATTTTCTTTCTTTATTTTTCTTCATTTTTATTATTAATTACCTTTAAAACATTTTATAATGGCTAATAACATCATATTGCAGCTCTAGAGGGGGTTTTGGGAGATGTTTTTTTTTTACATTGCAATTTTTTTTTTTTTTTTTTACATACCTAGGGTTTTTTTTTTATAAATATTTTTGGGTCTAAATAATTACAAAAATTTTAAACCAAAATTTTTTTTTGCTGGGTTATATAGAAGAGGGGCAGGAAATAATACAGGAAAGCCCACCCAAGCCCAAGCCTAACATAAATCTCTCAGGTGTGCGCAGACGTGGGTTTTAAAGAGAGAAAAAGATTAAATACAGTAGGAAAAAAAAACAGAAAGGCAAGGAGTTACACAGAACAGAAGTGGCTGGAAAGGAGGCACAACGAACGAGTCTGCGATTTTCAATGCTCACGCAAAATTCATGCGAGAGCATGGCACCCCTTGTATTACGAGGACGACGTAATGGAGGTGGAATGCGAGCGGCCAACTCCCCTGAGCATCTACCGTTGCCGAAGTACCCTATAGAAAAAAAGAATAGATGCACCAACGTCCACATCCGCAGAATAGAAGTCAAAGAAAGTTAGAAGTAGGGGGGACAGTTAATTGTAGTCTCTTGGCTTTTAGATTCAGCTCTATCCAATAGAAGGGTGGGCCCGAGCCCCCCAGATGTGAGAACAGTACTCCAAACAAGGGCGAATAAGGCCCTTATATAACTGGAGTAGCTGTGCAGAAGAAAAAATTCCCTCAACCTGAACAGAACTCCCAGTTTCTTTGAGGCCACCTGCCGTTATGATATGAGGTTTCAAGACAATTTTTTTGTTTATGTTTGAGGCCAAGAATGTTTATATAGTCAACAGGTGAGACGTTAGAACCCTCGAAGTAAATAGGAAAGTTAGGAGGTGTTTTTTGAGAGGGAGATGTAAAGAAGTTGAGTTTTCAAAGAGTTGAATTTCACAAGGTTGCAGTGGCCCCACCGGGAAATCATCAGATCGGCAAGAAAAGAATCGGAAAGCTGAAGACGAGAGGCAACTCTAGATGCAAGAGAGGGAGCAGATAGGTGGAAGAATGGAAGTTGAGTCATCGGCATAAAGTGAACAGAGTTAGAATTACAGCTGAGGAGATCGTTGATGAAAATGCAGGAATAAAAGTTGATAAACAGAACGAAGGCCACAATTAACGGGAAAGGGAGGGAAGAAGTCGGCTCCATCAACGGTGCGGTATGGAGCGACCAGAGGAAAACTTGACAGGTAAGCAAAGGAGGAAGCCAAAGGAAGGGAGCAGAGAGTGGCGACGCGTACCATACTCGATCAAAATTTGATATATCGAGTGCCACCATCCAAGACTCCCCAGTCCCCTAAGGGGCAGAGACCATAAATCAGTGAGAGAGGAAGAGTATGTCACGAGGTCACCTAGATGGTTGAAAGCCATATTGATGATCTTAATAAAGTTGAGACTCAGATGATCCAGGAAATGAGAGTTAAGAAGAGTTTCAAAGATCTTAGATAGAATACAAGTGAGAGCTATAGGATGATAGTTGGAAGGATCAGAGCAGCTGCCCTTTTGCAGGATTTGGTTGGACATGCACGCCTTCCAGCACTGAGGGAAATGTACTGAGTATTAAGGCATAGAGAGTAGAGTTGAACGGGGACAGGCGCCCAGCAAGGAAGCACACTCCCTTAAAACACAGGAGGAATGCCATCCGGGCCACTAGCCTTCCTGACAATCTCTCGGAATCCCATGCACCCGATCATGCGTAATCACGCGGGAAAAGGCATAGGAAACCTGAGAGGGAGAAGAAGCAGGAGGAGGGATGCCGGAATCGTCCAGGGTAGAATTAGATGAAAAAAAGGAGGCCGAAGAGATTAGCTTTCAGTGGGAGGAGTTAGCTACAGAACGTCAAGGCGAATAAGTGGAGAGAGCAGATTACAAAAGTTGTTAGAATGTTTTTGGCAAGAGCCAGAAATTATATATATATATATATATATATATATATATATATATATATATATATATATATATATATATATATATATGTATATGTATATATATATATATATGATATATATATGGAGGAAGAATGAAAGAATTAGAAAGGTTATGAAAGAATTAGAGGTGGGGGTGGCAGAAGAGAAGATAGTGTTAGAATAATAGAGAATGGAAGAGAGTTGAGGGACCCTACCATTATATGTGGATGATTTGGTTTTGTGTGGTGAATCTCAAGAGAGTTTGAGAGGATTGGCTGAGGGATTTGGCAGTGTGTAAAAAGAGCGCTTTAAAAGTAAAGGTAGATAAGAGTAAGGTTATGGTTGTGAGTGAGGAAAGTCCTCAGTGTAAAGTTTATGTTAGATGGTAAGCAGCTGGAACAAGTGTCTTGAGTTTAAGTATATAGGATATATGTTGGATGATATGGGAAAGGATGATGTAGAGAGTAGTAGGAAAGTTGTGAATGGCTGGTGCAATTAAATCATTGGTGCATGTAAAAGGACTAAGTCTTGAGTGCGCTAGGGTCTTACATGAGGTTATGTTGTTACCAGTGTTAATGTGAGATTATGGTCTGGAATAAGAGGTATAAATCTAAGGTACAATGTGTCAGATAGACAATCTTAGGGGCGTGTTAGGTGTGAGAAAAATTGATAAAATGAGGAATGAACATATTAGAGAGTTGT
>JABUQX010139887.1:7500-14520 GCA_015478945.1 Trachelipus rathkii
TCATTCATACTTAGTCATTAATTTCATATTTGGTTGTGCCCAAGTTTATTTATTTTATAAATTAGAATAGTATCTTTAATTAAGGAATAATAAATGCAAATATAATATTAATAACTTTTTATGTTTGTGTTTATGCAAAAAATATTCCATTCCATTTTCCAGTAAGTATTAAGAAAGTTTAGTACCAACTTTTATGTTTTAACATGATTACAATTTACAAGAAGATTATTTAACTAGCAACAATATATAGAATAAAAATAATGAAAGAAACCTCAATTAATCTGCTGAAAAGACAAAATAAGAAAACGTTATTATTCAAACATGACATAATAATATACTTCTTTAAGATAAAGATAGATATCATTCAATACTCTAATTAAAAAATTCTCAAATTGTGATGCCAAAACATTAAGCTTTCACTAGTATCTGGCGAGAGCCTTTTCGTTTTTGGAGTGTTTACATTCCCACCTACACTAAAAAATACGCTCGCTCTAGACTGATGAGGGAGGGGCTGATAAATATTTGCTTGCAAACACTGATAATAATGGAAACCTAGGCCGATTTTCATGCCACCACATGAAAGGATTCTCTTCTGTAGGCAGCATCTCCATGTTTTCGTAGAGCCTCACCTCCTCTTTCATAGATTACAAATTTGAATTATCTTTGCTCCTTGATGACTGTCTATTCAGTTTTTTCGATGAGGTTCCTTGGTGTGATTCCTTTGAAGTTGAACGAGATGTCAATGCAATTTCGGCCATGAACTTATCAAAGTCTAGCATATAAAAATCCTCTTCATCTTCAGTATGTTTATTTGCGGAAAAGCCACCATCGTCACTATCAGTGCTGTTGCCAGGGATTGCTGATAAGGCGGCTTCCACTTCGGTGAATCTTTTTTTTTGGTCACGAGAGCAAGCTCCTCGGTTATGCTATTTAAATGCATTCTAGAAGTCATTCTAGAAATCGGAGATGCCATTCTTGTATGGTTTGAGCTAGCTTAAGGAATTCCTTATTAGAACTTTTAATATTAGGGCGTGTCAAATTGGAAGGCAAAAATAAAAATTCGTGTTTTTTTTTGTGAATGAGTGGGTCCAAAAATGTGCCTTTTGATGTGTAATATCCTAATTTTAAAGATTTTTCCTTATTTATAAACATTTACCTTGGTAAATTTGCGCTTGATTATAATGTATATTGAAATTTCCGAAAAAGGGGATAACTTAATATAAACTCCAATAAAATTTGCTCACAAAGTGGTTTAATGACCTCAAACAATTTTATTTATTTTTTGTCTCTATTATCAAACACTGTAAAGACATTGTAAAAAATGTAGAAAGCTTCAACCAGCAATATTCATCAAATCTTGCTTCGATTCATTCCTAGACATCATTCTTCTGCTTGCTTCCTGGCCTCTAATGAATCCTTCTCGTTTCTCATGAGTATACACTTTGCCAGAAGCTTCTGTTACTTGTTTCACACACCTCTCTATGGACTGTCCATGACATGGCCACTTTGGAACTTGCGTTGGCTCTTCAACAAACTTTCTTATTTCTGATATTTTGAGTTTACAAGTAAGTGGAGGATCATATACCTTTTCTGACCAGTCTATCAGTTCCAAAAGGGAAATTGCATTTAAATTTACTGCAAGTGTTTTCCTAGGCCGAAAAGATAGGTCTCCTGGTGTATCATCATCTTCATTCCTTAATTCAATTATCTTCTGGACCCCTGCTTTCCTTTCTTCTTGGTCTTTCGAGCATAATAGTGCCTGAAGCACCATTTCACTAAATGCGAACCACGATGAACGTTGGATTGTTGGCAAAACAATACCTGCTACTGCCTTCTTCTGAGATTTTAGGAGCTTCAACTGATAAAGAATGTGGCGAAGTTCTTCCACCCAAGAGAATTTCGATTTGATTGTAAACCAGTAGGGATAGTAAACGCCAACTGTTTATTCCACAAGCAGTTATAACGTCTTTAAATTGTTGTCTTTAAGGCCATGTTATGAAACCCATTTGCGACAAAAACTATTTGCAGTTGTTAACCACCGAGAGTAGCTTGCAGGATCAATTTCTAATAAAGCCAGATCAGTTGGAAGTACACCTGTCCTTATGGCGTGAGTTATCCTGTAACCATTAACCTGATCTGTAGAGAGATTTTTGACAACATTGTCACTCAATGGAACCAAAGGCTCTGGAAAGGATATCCTGACAAAAGAGGGATTGATTTCTAGTTCTGTTGCAGTATCAAACATGTTGCCAATCTTACCACTCCACTTGTTGTTAGACAAAGTTTTTCCATCCAACTTTGTGACCAAGTGCCGCAAAGGTAGCTCATTAGTGTGAAGAGCACAAACCAACCAGATGAGTTTACGATTCAGCTTTGCCTCAACCCAATGTATGACTCCTCCTTCCCAACCAGTTTTAACATTCGTTGAGTCACCACCAATAGCCTGCAAACTTTTATCAATATTGTTTTTCTTTAAGAAATCCACAAGATGGTTAGCATTAACTTCAGCAGGTTTCCATTTCGTAAAGTCTTTCTCTGGAATAAAATAGCAAAGATACCTTCCACCTGGCTCGCTGCAAACAGTGTAATGCTCTTCTTTCACAATACTTGGAAACTGATGACTTGAGTTATCTGCTTGTAACAGAGCTTTAGTGGAATCTTTGCGTCTATCAAAGAAGATGCATTCAATATTGCCTATCCGGCATGGAGCATGAAATTCGTCATCAAGTGAGTTCATGACTTTCTTGTACCCTTTTTACTTTATTGTGATCAACCACAAGTCTCCTGTCTCCTTCAGTAATTAATCCAGCATCCAAAAATGAAGCTGTAGCACGTAGATTGACACCATACCTAATACTTTGCAATGCAAACATTGCGCAATTGTAATGTATTATACTGACTTGTGCTTGAAGTAGAAGGTACATCAAAATCATCACATGGATTTTGCACAAAAGGATCTTCAGATTCTTCATCTGTAACATCAGTTATTTCATCTTCGTCGGAGAAAAAGAACTTCATTTGGTTGTAATGATAACTCTTCCTTCCTTTTCCTTATGTTCTTCTCAATTCATCTTCTTGCCTCTTCTGCTTTTTTAATTTGTCTTCTGTGATCAGGTAGATCTGGTAATCCAATTTGATGCTGTCCAAAGCAGATCCTATTGACTTTTAATAAACACTAGTTCTTTGACAGGGATCTTCATATCCTTAGAACAAGAGCAGGAGATGTGAACTTCATGTTTACAGTCAGCACCACTTGGATATGGACCCTCAAATTCTGAACATAGCTTAATCTCACACTTGCAATTGAGGCTTGTCTAACGTTGCTATGAAAGCCTCTTTCAATTCCATTCTAAGTGATATGTTTTTGGCCTTTTCCCAGTTTTCTTCTTTCTTCAGGACTGTGACTCTCGAATTTAAAATTGGCACCAAAAAATAACTGCTTGCTAGCTCCCACTTTTCAAGCACTTTTGGATATATATCCTTTGCAAGAGTGGCTTCAGGGTAATTTCTGACATTCTCTCCACTCTGCTTTCTTAGCAGAAGCCCTTATCGTAGAACCACGTAGAGTTGGGAGTTCAGAAGGCAGCATTTCTCGACCAATTCCAATGAAGTTACTCATGTGAGTGGAAGTTGCCAGTCTTGTCTTCCTTTTACTAGCCATGGTTCCGAATTTTCAGATTTTGCAAGTGGAAGAAACTATTTGTGCCGGGAAAAAGAAAAACAAGAAAATGTCACTATTTGAATGATATTAATAAAAATTAATAAAATGAGTATTGCTAGTTTAAAAATTTTCACGAGTGGCATTAAATTTTTTTACAGATGTTATAGTATAATATAAGTATATTTTTAACCTTAGAACAGAAGTACTGACAGATATAATGATAAGAAGGCACTTCTTTAGAGAAGACAGTTTGCTGCGAATTACTTGAAACGTGAAAATATCACGAATTTGAAGTAGCTATTTACCAAGCAAACCAATGTAATTGCCAGTTCTTGTAAATATAATTTAACCAAAACAACTTTTTGACCCCCTCATTTTTTGAAAAAGGAAGTCAAACTAGATTTATTATTGAATCTAAAAGTTTCTCATAATTCTTCCCCCAAAAAGTAAGAAGTATCGGCCATATTAACCAATACCGATACCAAGAAAAATGGCCGATACTGCCGATACCGATACTATCGGTACATCCCTAATATATATATATATATATATATATATATATATATATATATATATATATATATATATATATATATATATATATATATATATATATATATATATATATACCATCACCCACCTTCTCTCCCCAAGACTGGGTGTAAGGTGTGTAACATGCCCCAGAAACAGAAATGTAGTAGAAGAATATGAAGCAAGTCGAAAAGAAAGCCCAGACTTACGACCCCCTTAATATCTTTTAGTGAGAGCTCGTCGCAGACAGAAAATCCACTGTAGAGCTTCACAGGACCACGACGGACCCTCACTGTAGCATCTCGTCAATGTGGAGTTCATCCTTTGGCCCAGGTGGGCTACACCCATACTCAATCACAAAATCCCAACATTCACTCCTATTATGCACCTTTCTTCTTGCTTCTGCCAAACTAACATTTCTCTACTCCAGGCATTACTTTACTTATTCAATCCACTTTTTCTTTGGTCTCCCAGTTGATCGATTCCCAGCACACATCCGTTTAACGAGCCGACTATCATCCATACTCTCCACATGACCAAACCATCTTAACGTTCATTTATTCTCTTATTTACCCCTTTCTTCACACCACACAACTCACTGATACGTTCATTCCTCATTTTATCAATTCTTCTCACACCTAGCATTCCTCTAAGATTGTCCATCTGAACACATTGAACTTTAGATCTATACCTCTTATTCCAGACCATAGTCTCACTACTATCCATTAACATAGGTAACAACATGCCCTCATGTAAGACCCTAGCTCACTCAAGACTTAGTGCCTTTACATCCACCAAGGATTTAATTGCACCAGCCACCTTCCTACCATTTACAACTTTCCTACTACACTCTGCATCATCCGTTCCCTTTTCATTCAACATATATCCTAAATATTTAAACTCGGACACTTGTTCCTGCTGCTTACCATCTAACATAACTTCACACCGAGGACAGTCCTCACCCTTATCAACGTTTACTTCAAACCCAACCTTTTACACACAATACCAAATCTCTCTACCAATTCTCTCAAACTCTCTTCAGATTCGCCACACAAAATAAAAATCATCCTCATATTATAGGTAGTGAACCCTCCACTCTCTTCCATTCTCTGTCATTCTAACACCATCCCCTGCCACCCCTCTCCAATTCTTTCATAACCCCATCCATATACAAGTTGAATAACCAAGAAGACATAACACATCCCTGCCTCACTTCGCTATTAAGATTAAGCCGATCACTTTCGACAATATTTGTTCTTACACACGCTTCACTATCGCCATACATACTTTTGATTCCATTTAGAAGCTTACCACCAACACCATATATCAATAACAATTGCCATAGAGCTTCCCTATTAATCCTATCATATGTTTGTTGCAAATCCATAAAATTACATTTATTCTTCTCCCCCTTCATTTTCCCAATCATTTGTTTCAATGTAAAGATTTGATCCACAGCAGATCCTCTACCACTTCTAAACACAACTTGTTCTTCACCAATTAGTCCTTCAGACACTCGACGCACTCTTTCGACCAAAATACCCGAGTATATCTTCCCTACAACACTCAAACTAATTCCTCTGTAATACCTACAGTTCCCTTATCCCCCTTACCCTTATATAAGGGTACTATTAATGCTCTCCTCCAATCCCTCGGAACTATACCCTCCATAAATGCTTTGTTTACCTGACTTTTAGGAGTCAGTCTATCACCGTCTCCGGGGCTATGTATGTAATATGAATTTTCATATATATATATGTAATAATAACAATATAATAATATATGTATATATGTAATAATAATAATATCTTCAATTATATAATAATATATATGTATATATATTAATAATATATATATATGTAATAATAATATATAATAATAATAATAATAATATATATATATATATATAATAATAATAATATATAGACCCCTATACTATAGTTATGTAATATAATAATAATAATAACAATAACAATATTTAATAACTAACAATAATAATAATATGTATAGTAATAATAACCAATAACAATATATATATAATAATATATAATATATATATTATATAATATATATATTTCAATATATATTTATAATATATTAATAATATATATGTATAATAATAATAATAATAATAATAATAATAATAATATGTATAATATAATAATAATAATATATATAATATAAATAATAATATATATATATATATATATATGCTAATATTTATATATAATATAATATGTATATATATTATTTAAATATATATAATAACATAATAATAATAATAATAATAATATATATATATATATGTAATAATAATATATAATATAATAATAATATGTATATATAATAATATAATAATAACTTAATATATATATATATTTGTTTGTTTAATAATAATATATATAATAATAATAATAATAATAATATAATATAATATAATAATAATATATATATATATGTAATATAATATATATAACTCAATAATATATATATATATATATATATATATATATATATATATATATATATAAATAATATATATATATATTTATATATATATATATATATATACTATTATATATATATATATATATATATATATATATATATATATATATATATATATATATATATATATATAATAATATATAATAATATATATATATATATGTATATATATATATATATATATATATACTATATATATCTTTCTTTCTTTCTTTATCTACCTTCTATTTTCCCAAAGGAATGGAATTAAGGTTAGCGTGACGGACATTGGAAGGAAAGCAGTGAAGGAACATAAATAAAGGAAGTCTAAAGAAATTAGC
>JABUQX010139893.1:5000-12500 GCA_015478945.1 Trachelipus rathkii
ACTAAATAGAAGTAAAACTAATAATTTTGAAAGTGAATGACACATTTCTTTTATTAATTTGTTTTTCAGAACTATATGTCGATATTTTATCTTGAAAAAATATGGCCAATAGAAATAGAGGAAAAGCCATGAAAGCATTAGAAGATCAGATTAAGGAAAGTAAGTTCTTTTTCCATTTCACTCATCCACCGCTCTAATGTTGAGATTATTTTTTAACCTTTGTATGTAAGGAATATTTAGACAGTTAGTGGATGCTGCACCAACATCTGCAGCATGAGTCCATTAAACAAATGCCTTTGTGTATGCCTAAAATCATTACTGAGCATCCTTTACCTAAAAAACATTTGTAGTACCTACAATATTAAATTCAAAAATATTATTTCAATATATATATATATATATATATATATATATATATATATATATATATATATATATATATATATATATATATATATATATATATATATATATATATATATATATATATATATATATATATTAGTAATGGAGCGAAGCTGAATTTGTTACATAACTACAGTTGTGTTTTTTTGCGGTTCCTAAATTTTTCAACAAATTTCAATAAAACGGTTACGGTTTTTTGCAGTTCTTAAATTTTATAACAGCCACGGTTGGGGTTGTACAATAAAAACAAAATTTAACAATTGCTTTGTTTACTACTACTATTATTATTATTATTATTATTATTATTATTATTATTATTATTATTATTATTATTATTATACTGTTTTCATTTTTGTCATTTATGCTTATGCTCAAAAAGAAATGCTTATCCAGTTTTAGCACGAATTCGTGCATAGACGAACGCGATTTCTCATGAGTCACTTTTGTTTACAAACAATTAAAATCAGCTGCTGTGATGGAGCAGGTGGATTTGGAATAAACAGAAAAAAAAAAATAACAAATGGTTCATATTACAAATAACTTATGAAGATGGAGTTTATTGATTTGGAAGAAATTAGATTTAAAGATAATTTTATTGAATGAAACATTCATCAATTCAAATGGCCTACCACGCCACCATCTTTTTAGTTACATATTTTTGGTAAGAACGCTCTAAATTCGGCAAGCACAGGAAATAGCAACCTTACAGAATTAAAGAAATTCCATACGCTTGATCATTTTTCACGATTTTGCGCTGTTTGAGAAAAACGAACGCAAACTCAAGCATTGTTTCTTAAGCACAACAGCAGAAACGAAAATATCTTTACTTTGAAAATTTCTAAAATTCTGGTTGTTTAATGTGCAATTTAGCCTCTGTTTACAAGAGGTACCAGTGTGCGGGCCGAGGACCCATGCACGATGCACCCCAACATCCAATTTCCCCATCCTCCGTCCTGTGGAAACTGGAAAGTATCCGACTAAAGGTGGTTCTTTAGTTACTCATGTTTGTAATTGAATTTTAGAAGCAGCAAGTTAGATTTAAGCAATAACAATTTGTCAGCATTTTCTCCTGTTAAGTTCATCCTTTTCTCTTTATAAATTAATTCAGCTTTGCTGAAAAGTTGTTCGTTTGGTATACTACTAGATAAGCATAACAAATATCTTTTAGCTATCATCTTCAACTCTTTGAAGTTATGTTCGTTCTCTTTATGCCACTTTAGAGGATTATCTTCAGGATCGATCCTTTTTTCTTTTTGATATTTTGCTATTTCATCCAAAACACTTTCATCAAGTAAGCTCTATTTCTGTATCATCATCACTATACTTGATGCTAAACGAGCATTCATGGTTTCAAACAGAGTTTTTGGCCTGGATGTTGAAGGTTGCTTTACTTCTGCAGTCTTAAAAGATAACTTCCTGACAACCGCAGTTGCAGTTGCGAAGACCAGTGACAACCACGGTTGCAGTTGCGGTTGTGTAACCAGTGACAACCGCGGTTGCTTTGTATTTGCGGTTATTCGACCCATCACTAATATATATATATATATATATATATATATATATATATATATATATATATATATATATATATATATATATATATATATATATATATATATATATATATATATATAGAGAGAGAGAGAGAGAGAGATTCATGGAGAAGGCTCCCTCAAAAGGCTGAACTTCAAGACTTTAAGCAAACCTGGACAAAAATCTGCCAGGATCTTCTCACCCCTACCCACAAGAAAATGTAGTGTTACCGCGACAGTGTTTGTGCGCCACTGAGATTGTATACAAGACTTTTTATACCACTCTACTTTATTTCTCCTTTTTCTCATTGAGGCATATTTTCCCGGCTTATGCCTCAGCCTTACTTCAAAAAAGCTGGGGACATAGAAACAAATCCTGGACCTGGAACCTACAAATGTCCAATATGCCACAAGATAGTAAGAAGAAACTCCAAAAACTGCAATAGATGTAAACAATGGATACACAAACACTGTTCTTTCACCACGCTACCCCCTTCAAAGCACAATTGGATTTGCCAAGTATGCATTCCACCAGCAATAACTCCCACAACTTAAACATATTACAATTCAACACAAACGGACCACACAACAAATCCAAAGATAGAGAAGCCTTTTTAAAACAACACAGCATACACATAGCCATGATACAAGAAGCCTACCTTCCCGAAAACTATCCAGAACCAAAATTAGGCTATTATGCCATCTTCACATCCCAAACTTCCAAAATATCACTCTCTACTAACTTATACACAATTCACTACCATACACAAACATCACCTTACAAACTACAACGGTTCTAAATGAACAACACCACCAAAATATAATCTTTCACAGCAATGATAAATAAAAAGCCACACAACCTAATAAACCTCTATATTCTTCACCACACTGCCACAGAAATTATAAACCAAATCTCACCAATATTTCCCACCTCCCAAGCCTCATAATGGGAGGTGACTTCAGTGCTCACCACCCTACATGGTATAACGCCCAAGAAGGTGACCAAAGAATAACACATCATATCCAACCTCAAAAACTCAAACATCCTAAGCAACACAAACACCCACACCAGAAACCCATACCAACCAAACATGCACATCACCAGGCATAACACTATATTCACCAAATTTACACACTAAACTTCACTATCTAAACTCCGACCAATAAAATACCAAAATGTCAACAAAAACTATCCACTCAGAAAACATACACAAACTACAAAAATGCTGACTGGACACAATTCACCAACTATATAAAAAACAACATACATCCCCTAAATACCACAAATGCATCATCACTCAACAAAGCCATACAAAATTTCACTTCTCAAATTCAAAAAGCTGCTAACCAATTCATTCCCAGAAGATACATTAAAAAAAATACAAACCAACCCTAACACCTGAAATAAAACAACTAATTAAAGCTGTTTTCGATTTTGCATTTGTGCTAACGCTCAATAAGAAATGCTAATCCAGTTTTAGCACGAATTTCGCGCATAATCGAACTTTTGTTTACAACTATTTTTGATCAGCTGTTTTGATGTAGCTCGTGGTTTTGGAATAAACAGAAATAAAAAAAATAACATGGTTTTTATTACAAATAACTGATCAACTATTGTGATGAAGTTTATCGAATTGGAAGAAATTAGATTTAAAGCTAATTTCATGAGTGAAACATTCATCAAATCAAACGACCTACCACGCTGCCATCTTGTTTGTTTACATTTGTTCATAAACATTTTCCTTAAATTCGGTAAGCACAGGAAAGAGCAACCTTACAGAATTTAGGAAAGCCCTTACATTTCATGAGCATTTTCCTAAATTTGTGCTAAATTTGACAAAATGGAACTCAACTTGAGCATTTTCCTAAATTTCATAAGAAAAAATGCAGAATCGAAAACTGCTAAAATCGCAATTCACTCTGAAAAAAATACCCACATCACTACAAATGACAACACAGATTAATGCCCTAAACACCAAAATCACAAATTTAGCAAATACACATTCTTCCAACAACTTCCAAACTTTCCTCACCAAGAACATCCAACACATGAATAACACCAGAATGTGGAAAATAAATATACTGAAAAACTCGACCAACCAACAAACATACTCATGAATCCATCAAAAACCCAAGCACACAAAGCCCTCAATCCACCAAACAACACATAAACATTCTTGCAACTTACTTCGCAAAGCAGTCAAAACCTACACACCCTTAAAACAGGAAAATCATCAAATCTCTCAAGAAAATATAACTCATTCATGACCCAACAATAGAAATAACCCCAACTGACTTAGAAAACATAACAAAGAAAATTAAAAACTCACCTGCAACTGGCCCAGACAACATTTCAAACAAACACTGAGGAAAAACAGCTTTAACTCAATTAGCACAAATATACAATAGTTTCACCAACCAAAATTTCATTCCCCCATCTGGAAAAAAAGCTATCATTATACCCAACTAAAACCAGGAAAAGACCCCTCTGGCCCTCATCATATCGCCTCATTTCTCAATTATCAACACTATGCAAACTATTAGAAAAAAACATACTAAACAAAATAACTTCTCACATCACCAAACACAAATTCCAACACGGCTTCAAGCAAAACCATTTAACCACAACTGCACTCATAAACATCTTTCAACCCACAATCAACAGCCTAAACTCAAAAGCCACTCACAAAATAATAATCATAGCAATTGACATAAACAAATCCTTTGACACAGTGCCTAAACATAATTTAATCCATAAAATAAGAAAATCAATTATCCCCACTAACCTAAAGAAATGAATTTCCAATTTCCTATGAGAAAGAACAGCACAAATACAAACAAACAACACAAAATCCCGAACAGTAAACATCAACAACGGAGTACCCCAAGGCGCAATCCTATTCCCACATTATTCAACCTTTTCACAGCCGACCTCCCACAACCACAAACAGACTACATTAACACAACAACCTACGCTGAAGACATTACCATAGCCACAACACACCAGAACCTAACCACTGTCATAAACCTAACGCTCAATACATCAATCAACTTCAAATACGGCTAACAGAAAACAGAATGTCCGCCTCACCAAGCAAATCGTCAGTCACATTAATCACCACTGACCGTCAACTTGGCGCCCCCCCCCCTTCCCCAAGTCTACTCTACATTGCCATACCCCTCAACAAAACTCAAAATCCTCATAGTAACATTTGACACTCATCACCTTTACAAAACACACAGGCAACATAATTTCATCAGCAAACAAGAAATTAAACATTAAGAACCATCGCCGGCACCATATACAAGACTAAACTATGCCTCTTCAACTTGGCACCCATTACTGACTAAAAACAACATAAAGAAACTCCAAACAACACAAAACAAAGCACTGCTAATCATAACAAGATGTACATTAACCACACCACAACAACACCTACACAAAGGAAACAAAATTCTACTCATTGACATACACCTATACACCTGGACATGATAGGCACACAATTCTTTCCCATAATCCAAACACCCCAACATCCATGCCACATAGCCCTATCCAACCCCACCCACCACAGACTCAAACAACCTCCTTCACCAGCTCTATATTACAAACAAAATCTGAACAACATTCCACCACCATCAAACAACACATCATACATCAAACAAATCCACACGACACTAACAGAAAACTATCTAAGACGCAGACCATCAAGCAATATTTTTAGCAAACATTCACCAGAAATAGCATCAGAATTCAACTCTCTACCAAAAACTAGCCAGTCATCCTTGGTCAAATTAAGATGCAGCCACCATCCAAACTTGCAATCTGCAAACACAGATTCAACTTCAACCAAACCACTACAAATATCTGTCCAAACTGTAACCATGTCCCGGAAAACACATCCCACTTTCTATTCTTCTGTCTATCTAACTCAATCCAGAGCAATCTGGAACATTTCAACACTGGAAGATATCTGGAGGAGGCCAGCTGCGGTGGTGGGGTATTTGGATGCTGTTTGGCCTCCAATAAAGGGGTAAGAAAGTTAGAATATATATATATATATATATATATATATATATATATATATATATATATATATATATATATATATATATATATATATATATATATATATATATATATATATATAACTATATATATATAGCATATATATATATATATATATATATAAAATTGCAATAACCACATCATGACTTATGAGGTACTCAGATGATGCATTCCTCCATCCACTGGTCCATTCCATCCACTGTCCTGCGTTCCATTATTCCCTTCCATCTCTCTCTCTCTCTCTTTCTCTATATATATATATATATATATACTCACTATATATACTCTCTCTCTCTCTTTCAGCCGATACATACATATACATATATACTCTCTCTCTTTATATATATATATATATATATATATATATATATATATATATATATATATATATATATATATATATATATAATATATATTTTTTTTTTTTAATATTGATTTTTGTATACATTAATTAGAATTTTTGATGGTCATTTGAAATCAGTATCATTCTCTGTCTACTTACTATTTCATTAAGTATATATATAAAATATTATGCATCAAGTTAAAAACAAAATCATAAATACCCTCATTTTGGGTATTTACCCAGGGCTTGGGTAAATACCCCATTTATAAGTACCTTACCCATTGGGTATTTACCTTGCTCACATCACTAAACCCACTGTGATATCTCGTCAATGCAAGGGTTTATTCCCTGAACTGGCCCCACAACCATGCCCCTTAACAAAACCCTGCCATTCACTCTTATTAAACACCCATCCTCTCACCTCTTTAGCAACTCAATCCACTTTTTCTTCCATCTCCCAGATGGTTGATTCTCAGGACACTCAACACTATACACATTTGCTTAACCAACTGACTAACATCCATCCTTTCTCTGTGACCAAACCATGTTAACAGAGGTGGGCATCGTTACTCAAAAAAGTAGTTCCGTTATCGTCACTCTGATACTCGGAAAAAGTAGTTCTGTTATCGTTATTCCGTTTCTTTGAAAAGAAAAGTAACGAAGTGCCGTTACTCCGTTACTTTTAGCTTTTCAATATGACATTAATTACAGTATCTTAAGCAATTTATTGGTTTGTGTATATTAAATTTTCAACATTATTATTATTAAAAAAGCAATGAATAAAGGAAGACCCTAGCGCACTCAGGACTTAGTCCCTTTGCATCCACCAACGATTTAATTGCACTAGCCATCTTCCTGCCATTCACAACTTTTCTACTACACTCTGCATCATCCGTTCCCTTTTCATCCAACATATATACTAAATATATAAACCCAGAAACTTGTTCCAGCTGCTCACCATCTAACATAACTTCACAACGAGGACTGTCCTCACAACCATAACCTTACTCTTATCTACGCACCTTCAAACATCTTCTTTAACACACCCTATCTCTACTAATTTTGCAAATTTTTTTTCAAGATACGAGACAGTCTTATCTTCAATCGATGGGATACTACAACTTAAAAGATGCATCCCAAATTATTGACGCTTA
>JABUQX010139894.1:0-15486 GCA_015478945.1 Trachelipus rathkii
TATATATATATATATATATATATATATATATATATATATCAGTGGCGGCTCGTGAACCGAAAACATGGGGAGGCACTTCAATATATATATATATATATATATATATATATATATATATATATATATATATATATATATATATATATATATATATATATATATATATAGTGCAAAGAGAATTATTATTGGATGTGCTAAAAGTAGAGTAAGAATATTGGCACAGATGTGGTGGAATGAAAAGAGGTGCGGTTACAAGAGTAAAAAAAAGCGTGGTTGAATGTACTAAAAGCAAATGATGGGGAATTCAAAAAAGAAAGATGCTTGGAGTTATATAAGGAGAATACAAAAAGTGTATACGTAGGAGAAAACAGAGGTAAATGAACAATGGTTTGGAAGGAGGATGAATAAAGGACAAAGTCGAAACTCTGGAGAGGTTCGGCAAAGATAAAGGGAATCACCGAATAGATCGGGATGGTGCTTTATGGCAATCGTGAGGAGTCGTTTCCTGAAAGCACGTATGCTTTAGTAATGATGAGGTGTTAGTGTGTGGTTTTGATGGTGCAGAAGGAATAGGTATTTGGGGATGAGGTTATTAGTAAGGAGGAGGTAATGGGTAGAGTGAAAGTTGAAGAATGGGAAATCTGCAGGTATAGATGAAATTACTGAGTGAAATGATCAAGAGCAGAGGCGAGATGGTGATTGGTGGATTTGGAAGTTGTGAAATAAAGCGTTTATGGAGGAATTGCCAAGGGGGATTGGAGGAGAAACAGTATGGTACCATATATAAGGGAAGGAGAAAGAGGTGTGAAATTATAGGGGAATGGTTTATTGAGTGTTGTAGGGAAGGTATATGCTGGTATTTTGGTTGAAAGAAAGAGTGCGTCGAGTGACTGAGGGACTGGTTGGTGAAGAACAAGGTGCGTTTAGGGTGGTAGAGGATGTGTGGATCAAATGCACATTGAAACGATAGTTGAGAAAATGAGGAGAAAAGAAGAATAAATACAAGTATATTTAGGTTTATGGATTTACAACAGGCGTATGATAGAGTTAATAGGGAAGCTTTATGGCAGGTATTGTGATATATGGTGTTGGTGGTAGGCTTCTGAATGGAATCAAAGTATGTATGACGATAGTGAAGCGTGTGAATCGTGGTGTGTCAATGATTGATTGGTTTTAGGATTAGCGAGTGAGGGTATAGGTTGTGTTATGTCTCATAGTTTATTCAATGTGTATATGGATGGGGTTATGAGAAAGGAATTCGAGGGGATGGAGGGAAATGGTGTTAGAATGATGGAGAATGGAGAGTGGAGGGTGCAATGGTGTATGCGGATGATTTGGTTTTGTGTGCTTGAATCTGAAGAGAGTTTAGGAGGATTGGTAGAGATATTGGCAGAGGGTATGTAAGGAGGGTTTGAAAGTAAACGTAGATAAGAGTAGGGGACATGGTTTGTGGGGTGAGGACGGTCACCAGTGTGGGGATTATGGTGGGTGATGAGGCGGCTGGGCAGAGGTGTGTGGTTTTAAATGTTGGGGTATGTGTTGGATGAGAAAGGGAACGGATGATGCAGAGTGTAGTAGGAGAAAGTTGTGAATGTAGGAAGGTGGCTGGGGTACAATTAAATCGTTGGTGAATGTAAAGGGACTAGTCTTGAGTGCGCTAGAGTCTTACATGAGGTATGTTGTTACCTGTGTTGTGTATGGTAGTGAGACTATGGTCTGGAATAAGAAGTATGAATCTAAGTTCAATGTGTTCAGATGGACAATCTTAGGGGCATGCTAGGTGTGAAAAAATTAATAAAGAGTGAGGAATGAACGTATTAGAGGGATTGTGTGGTGTGAAGAAAGGGGTAAATGAGAGGAATAAATGAAAGTATGTTGAGATGGTTTGGTCATGTGGAAAGGATGAATGTGTGGTTGGTTAAGCGGATGTATGAGTGGAGTGTGTTGGGAACCGACCGGCTGGGAGACCAGAAGAGGAAGTGGATTGAGTCGGTGAACGAATGTCTGGAAGGAGAAATGTGAGTTTGGCAGAGGCGAGAATAAAGAGTGCATAATAAGAGAGAATGGCGGGTTTTGTATGGGGAGGCATGGTTGTGGCCACCTGAATGAGGGATGAACCACCATTGTTTCTGATTCATAGTGAGGGTCCGTCGCGGTCCCATGATGCTCTAAGGTGGATTTTCTGTCTGTGACGAGCTCTCACTAATTAATGGTACAGAGGGCGGTAAGGCTGGGCTTTCTTTTTCGACGCTTGTCATGTTTTCTCCTGCTTTTTCTTTTTCGATGCTTACAGCACCTGCAATCTTAGGGCAAGAGGAAGGTGAAGAAAGAAAAGAAAGAAAATATATATAAATATATATATATATATATATATATATATATATATATATATATATATATATATATATATATATATATATATATATATATATATATATATATATATATATATATATATATATATATATATATATACGTAAATATAAAACATTGATGAGTATTTAACTATGCCACATTTCCAGATTATAGATGATCGTAGTTCCTTCAGCTGAGAAGTTAGATCATCCGATCAATCAACGTTACAACCCTTCTTTGACAGCTCAGCTGATTAGGGTATGTTGTTACATGTAATGTTAAAACTCTTTTATGGTTTTAATCCCATACCTCACACTTCAATCAGAAGGAATAATGTGTTTTACATATTCTTTCAGGTGCTTTATTTGAGAGCTTACTTTCAGCACAATCAGAGGTACCAATCTCGGGGCAAATCCATTACCGAAGATATCAGCCTCAGTGGTGGATTCAGACTTCAACTATAATAAAGGTCAGGTATCACCCTATTAATTTTGCATCTGTTCCATTACAGCAATTATAATTTGCGCTCAGCAAGTTTCATTTCCGCGTGAACAAGTCAGTCCTTCCTTTTCGATATAACCACGTTACTTATGGGCGATTCAGCTTTTGCTGAAGTACGCCACAAAGTATCGCAGCATACTTAACTAGAGGCTTCCGCCTGCAAGCCATTACTTTTATTTTCACAGTTACTCATTTGTATATTTCGCATTCTTAGGTTGAATTAAAATTTATAATTCATTCCTTCTTTTATTTATCCCTTACTTTACGTTCATTTACCTGGTTTTGTGAATTGTTAATAGATTCTGAAGGACAGCAGGATGGGCTGGTGCAATTACCCCCGGTGGAAAGAATATCTAATGGTCTCCTATTCAGGCTTACCGTCATTTTTTTCCTAGTAGTCGTTGCAGCATCAGGAAGCATCGACGGTTCCGCCCTTTCTTCTTGTTTACCGGTGCTTTTTTTTTTTTTTTAACTTTGGGTAATAAAACTAGGGCATCACTAAGTTTAATAGAACTATACTTCGCTCTGGGCACCATCCTTCCTTTCAAAAACTTTTCAGTTTATTTTTTTACTTTTTTTTTTTTATTATTGGGGTTATATTATGGGAATATTTTCATATTGGTTTATTTTATTCGCTGGGCGTCCAAAATCCCTCAACTCTCATCCCAGAGTATTTCCTTGTATAAAATTGCCCTCCATTTACTTTTCCCCCCCTACAACGTAAGTCTGAGAATGAATATCCAATAAATACCACCACAAAGTGAGAGCCCAGACAAAAAATCCGCCCTGGGCTTCTTCACAACACAGCAACAGACCCCCACTTTGGTATCTCTTCAATGGTAGGGTTCATCCTAGTCCAGGCTCACAACCCGCCATTTCCCTCTATTATGCAACATTCTTCTTTAAAACATGGTTATCTAGCAAACGTTAAATTTCCATTGGAAACTCTTTGATCAATATTGTTGAAAATTTGCATTTTACAACATAAATCTGTTTAAAACTTCTGGGATTAGCACGTTCTCAAAACTTCAACGATTTTAGTGAAAATATTTTCATGGAGCGGAATCACTCATTTTTCCCCAGCTCGAATTCGGTGTTGGGTTTTATACATCACACTTTCAAAGTAAACAAATAAGGGGAGAAGGATGAATATCTAGCAGAAGCCTAACATAACTTATTAAACGGGGAATTATAACTAGGACATGTAAAGGATATTTGAATTTAGAAAGAAAGGTTCAAATGACAAGTATCCAAAAAGTGATTAAGTCTATAAGAACGGCATAGCAAATGAAGGAAAAATCACATCAGGAAACAAAACATAATATAGGAGGAATTGAAAAAAACAAGGGAATGAGCTTGGAGAAAAAAAAGCAAATAAACTGCCATGAAAAGATTCCACTAGACCACCACAAACCTAAATAAACGGATGAGTAAATAAAATTTTTACAACCTCAAGTTGCTTTCTTCTTACAAAATCTTACGTTCTGGATATGATAATCTCAAATGTATATATGGAGATATCCCAAAAGTTGAGAGGAAAACCTAAAAGAGAACCAGTGTAAGATATAAAAGTAAAGATTGTGCATAAAAGGGTTCATTTGAAGACGTGATATTATAATTGCTGTTCATGAACGGCGCGGGGGGGAGAAGGTTTATTGTTCGAGGTTAATCATTATACTAAAATGTAAAAAACTATTTTTTACTATTTTACCCGAAGTTCAAAATACTTTGTGGATATAAAAAAAATATAAAACCGCTTGAATTATTCTGTAAACAACTATCATGATAATCCAATCAAGACGTCACTTGTAAGAAATTATTTGAATAGAAATATTTTTTAAATTTCAACAATTTTCAACAAAAGCTTTTAAATATGCTTTTATAAAATTCAGCAATCCTTCCAAAAACTTGTAAAGTAATTTTTTTAAATTTGATAAAAAAATTAAAACATTCAATTTACACTCAGACTATCTTCAACCGAGAGTAACCGAGTTCAGTTTATTGCAGTTAATTAAACATTCTGGGCTGGTTCCAGAGAGAGAATCAGGTAACCACGTTCGCGGATTGAGCATCTTATCGGCTTTCTCATCAACCAAAGACAATTGATATTGTTTGCCTTAGGTGGAAGAGACTGTAACTTATAAGTTTTCAAACCAAGCCATAATATATCGATACCGCTGCAGTTGCAACACACACACAACCAACATCCCAGCACTTATGAATAACAAATAACTATAGCACATTTTAAAAGCTTCATTAAGCAGACTCAATTCGTATCAAGATTAAAATCTATTTCCCACTGATGACTGGAAATGGTGTGTTGATTGGACTTGAAGAAAATTTCACTCTATCGAACACAACTGGGAAAATCTTATAAATCACAAATCTGTTAAAAAGCTTACTAATGGGACTTTCACCTATGACGTTTCTTACGCCTAATTAAGCAAATAATCATCAAAGTTATATACACTGCCTTCCATTCCATTCCACTCTGTCTCCACTCCATTCTTTCCTTCCTGGTCCCATTTCCATGTATTCCATATCCATTCTCCTGTCCACATTAAACACAAAATATTTCATATTCCTCTCCTTTCTTTATTTCCTTCTTTCTTTTAATTTTATGCTATATATATATATATATATACTATATATATACTATATATATATATATACTATATATATATATATATATATATATATATATATATATATATATATATATATATATATATATATATATATATATATATATATATATATATTATAAAATATAAATAAATAAAATAAAATAACAGGCCGGCATCATTGGGAATATTTGAAGCATCAAGTGTTTTGGTTTAGTATTATATTTTTACCTAGATCGAAGCACTTATGCCGGGGCAAGTGAAAACTTCTGCTGAAAGATCTCTGAAGACACGAAGAACAAACGTTGTGTTTAAGGGGGTTGTCACAGGCTCATTCACTAATAACTGACAACATATACAAAGAAAACGCTCTTCTACGGCTTCCATGAAAGCCTGGGAGAATATATATATATATATATATATATATATATATATATATATATATATATATATATATATATATATAAATATATATATATATATATATATATATATATATATATATATATATATATATATATATATATAATATATATATATATATATATATATATATATATATAAAATAAGAATATGAGGAAGAATGTAATGAAAGAATATATAAGAATGAAAGTGAATATCTAAGCTTGAATAAGAGGGGAATCTGCTTAGAATAATGAATAGGGATGGTGCTTTGTAACTGATAAGTAAGAAATGGATGTGGGTGGAAGAACCGAAATGCACAGTAATGATGGTGTTGGAATGTGTGGTTTTGATGGTGCAAGAAGATAAGGTATTTGGGGATGAGGTTGGTAGTAAGGAGGTGTGGGTAGGGTGAAGGATTGAAGGTAAAGGTGAAATCTGCAGGTATAGATAAAGTACAGGTAAGAAATGATCAAAGGCAGGCGGATGTGATTGGATTGGAAGGTTAATGTTAAAGCGTTTATGGAGGAATTTATAGTTCCAAGGTTGGAGGAGAGAGCGGTAATAGTACCCTTGTATAAGGGTAAGGAAGAAAAGGGTAGAAAGTATAGGGGAATAAGTTTATTGAGTGTTGTAGGGAAGGTATATGCTGGTATTTTGGTGAGAAAGAGTGCGTCGAGTGACTGAGGGACTGATTGGTGAAGAACAAAGGTGCGTTTAGAAGTGGTAGAGGATTGTGGATCAAATCTTTACATTGAGTAAATGATTGAGAAAATGAGGGAGAAGAAAAGAATAAATTGTATTTGGGTTTTATGGTTTGCAACAGGCGTATGATGATAGGATTAAAAGGGAAGTGTTATGGCAGGTGTTAGTGATATATGGTGTTGGTGGTAGGCTTCTGAATGGAATCAAAAGTATGTATGACGATAGTGAAGCGTGCGGTCAGAATAAATGGTGTCAATGGTGATTGGTTTTGGGATTAATAGCGGAGTAAGATAGGGTTGTTATGTCTCCTTGGTTGTTCAATTTGTATATGGATGGGGTTATGAAAAGAATTTGAGGTGGGGATGGCAGGGAAATGGTGTTAGAATGGTGGAGAGAATGGAGTTGAGTGGAGGTGCCCTACCTATTATATGCGGATGATTTGGTTCTGTGTGGCGAAGATCTGAAGAGTTTGAGAGGGATTGATAGAGGGTGGCAGGGTGTGTGAAAAGGAGGGGCTTGAGTAAACGTGGATAGAGTAAGGTTATGGTTGTGAGTGAGGACACTCCTCAGTGTGAAGTTATGTTAGATGGTGAGCAGCTAGAACAAGTGTCTGAGTTTAAATATTTAGGGTATATGTTGGATGAGAAGGGAACGGACGATGCAGAGTGTAGTAGGAAAGTTGTGAATGGCAGGAAGGTGGCTGGTGCAATTAAATCGTTGGTGAATGCAAAGGGACTAAGTCTTGAGTGTGCTAGGGTCTTTGAGGGTATGTTGTTACCTGTGTTGTGTATAGGTGAGTGAGACTATGGTCTGGAATAAGAAGTATAGATCTAAGAAGTACAATGTGTTCCAGATGGACAATCTTAGGGGTGTGCTAGGTGTGTGAAGAATTGATTGATAAAATAGGGAATGAACGTATTAGAGAGTGGTGTGGTGGGAAGTGTAAAGAAAGGGTAAATGAGAGAATAAATGAAGTATGTTAGAATGTTTTGAATTAATGTGGAAAGGATGAATGAAAGTAGGTTGGTTAAGCGGATGTATAGTGGTGAGTGTGTTGGGAACCGACCGGCTGGGAGACCGAAGAGAAAGTGGATTGAGTCGGTGAACAAATGTCTGAAGAGGGGAGAGAAATGTGAGTTTGGCAGGCGAAATAAAGGTGCATGATAGGAGAATGGCGGGGTTTTGTATGGGGCGTTTGTGGCCCACCTAGACAGGGGATGGTACCCATTGACGTTACCGCTGAGTGAGGATGGTAGCGTCCCCATGATGCTCTAGGGTGGATTTTCTGTCTGACGAGCTCTCACTAATTAATGGTACTGGTCCTTCTAAAGACGTTATTTCCGCTCTCTCTCTCTCTCTCTCTCTCTCTCTCCTCTCTCTCTCTCTCTTTCTCTCTTTCTCTCCTCTCTCTCTCTCCTCCTCCTCCTCTCTCTCTCATATATATATATATATCTTCTCATATATATATAAATATATGTATATATATATATATATATATGTATGTAATATGTATGTAAAAATATGTATTATATATATATATATATATATATATATATATAAATATTAATTAAAATTAAGTACTTCAATACAATGTTATAATTTTTCGGACCATCTTGTGTGTGTGCACTGTACTTTTCGTGGGAAATGTTGTCATAAAACTTAAAGCAAGATTTAATTTTTTTTTCTTGCTAGATAACAAAAGTTTATTTTTATTATCACAAATATTTTTTAATATTTATCGTGGTAAAAAAAAAATTTGAAGGAAAACGCCTAATATTTTTTATAAAATATTTTTTAATTACGTTTATTTACTTCAAAATTATCATTAAAGTATAATGAAAATTAAAAATAAAAAAATTAAATTGTTTACTTAAACAATCGAGCAGCTTCCTTTACATTTTCGACGTAGGAGGGAATGTAGCGTAACTTTCTTTCGAAAACAGCCGTTGAAAATTTTGAGATTTTGAAAGGGCATATCCGCAATTTTGCAGGTTTATCAGACTGGGCAGAGTGCTGTTTGTCATTTGGTAGCTTCGCTCCCCTCAGGCAAGATATGTCACACAGTTTTAGCACGAATTTCGTTCAAAAACGACCGCGATTTCTTATTTTTTTACTTTTGTTTACAGTGTTGAGTCAGCTGTTGTGATGGACCCCATCCGTTTGGAATAAGCAAAATAAAAACATAACAAATGGTTTATATTACAAATAATTGATCAGCTATTGTGACGGAGTTTATCCATTTGAAAGATATATTATATTTTAAGTTTATTTTATTGAATGAAACATTCATCAATTCAAACGGGCCCACCACGTCGCCATATTGTTTGTTTACATTTTTTTGCGTAAGCACGTCTAAATTCGACATTTTTTTACGATTATGCACATAGTTTGACAAAATAATGCAAACTCAAGCATTTCTAAGAACGCATCTTAAAAACGGCACCGTACGGCGGTTTCAGACTTGCATTTATTGGCACGAGCGTAAATGCTCGAGTTTGCGTTCGTTTTTGTCCAGAGCTTTGGACAAATCGTAGAAATGACAGGGCGATAACACACTGAAATAATGAGCAAGCAATATGGCGTGGTGGGCGTTTGGTGATGTTTCATTCAACGCAAAATCGGCTTTAAACAATTTCTTCCAAACAAACTGACTCCCATCACGATAGTGAATCGAGTATTTTGTAATATAACAATTTGTTCGCTGTTTTATTTCTGTTATTCCGAATCGTGGGCTCTACAACGGCTATTCCAGTGTTTATGTAGAAATCGCGATTAGTTTTGAATTCGATACTGGCTTTTATTAGCTATCTTTACCGAAAGCGCAAAATGATTAAGCTGGGGCGAATAGATCGAGAGAATTATCGAGCTGAAGTGGATATGCTTCCAAACCTTACTAAACAACTATTCCCTCGAAACTCTGATATTACTGTGTCGAAATGTGAAGCGTTTGCGATTGGTTCATAAACCAAGATTTTTAATTTTTTAAATTTTTCATTGTACTTTCTTTATATCATTAAAATTGATTATCCTATTACTATAAAAAAGAATATTTAATTATTGAATCATTACCACCACGATGAAGTATAAAAAAATCTTGTGATAACTTAGCATTAATGACAGAAATAAATAAATTGTTTTTAAGTTTGTAACTAACAGCTGTAAAAATGAATATACCATAATAATGCAGTGTTTAATAGTAAGAATATATAACTGGATCAGTACCATAATTTTTCAATAATATGTCTCATATATGTAATATATATATGTATATGTATATATATATATGTATATATATATATATATGTCTTTCATATATATATATATATATATATATATATATATATATATATATATATATATATATATATATATATATATATATATATATATATATATATATATATATATATATATATATATTATATTGAAAGTTATATAGAATTATTTTTTTACATTTCTTTATAGTTAAAGGAAAGTTCGTTAGAAATTCCGGATCCGGCCGGAATTTTTTGGGGGGATTCTAGCTAATCCCGGTTCCGGCCGGAACTAAAAATTTCAGTTCCGGTACACCCCTACTTTAAACAGTAAAACTGTAATTTCCATAGTCTGTTTATTAATAAAAGGCTGCAGATCCCATTAAAAAATCAAAGGTTTAAACAGAAATCATCGATTAATACTCACACTTTTGCCATCAGAAAGCAAAGATTTACATTCCTCCCAAATTTTTGCATTAGGTTCATCTGTATTTATAAGTTTTAGAATATCTTCTTCCAATTCAATTGTTACTTTTCCCCTTTTAGATGACGCTTTCGACTGACTAGAACTTTCCCCATCATTCTCTTCTTCCTCTTCAACTTTCTTTCTCTTTCGACCTCGTTTCTTCGGTTTTTCTTCCTCCTCTTCCTCAGAGCTTTCATCATTCAGATCTTTTTCCTTTTCCTTTTCCTTCATTGCCTCTAGGTAGCCTTCTGGATACTATAAAAAATAACGAAAATTAAAATCTTAATCCTTCTATTTCAAGAAAAAAAAGGTTTGTACATAACAAGTTTATAAAGCCTAAATCAAATTTTGAAAATGTCTTTCATGTATTTATTATGAAAAATGCAATTGCACTTGCCTTCATAGTAAGACCAAGCTCTTTACACCTCTTTTTGCCTTCTGAAGTCCAAGGTGGAGGAGATGGATCGTCTCTTCGTAACAAATAGCGCCAAACTTTGAAGCCACTTTTTCCAGGTGCCTGCCAATACTTAACAATTTTGTATATGCCATCATACCTATATAATCAAAATATAATTTTTAATATATATATATATATATATATATATATATATATATATATATATATATATATATATATATATCTGTATATATATATATATATATATAATAATAAATATATATATATAAATATATATATATATATATATATATATATATATATATATATATATATATATATAAATATATATATATATATATATATATATATATACATATATATATATATATATATATATATATATATATATATATATATATATATATATATATATATATATATATATATATATATATATATATATATATATATATATATAAAAGCTTTCATATTAATAATCACAGCTGCCTCAAGGAAATGTATCTTCCAAGGATAAAGGAATAAATTTATTCCAAACTTCACGAATATAGCCTTACAAATATCACAACCCAATAGACTGTGACAGAACAGAGAGCCAACAATGGAAGAAATAGATAAAATTCACAGTCCAAACACAAGAAAAGTTGCTTATTCACACACACAGGAAAATTAAAACTGGTACAAAACTACTGAAAAGCTGTACTCACAGTAAAAACACTAAAATGATAATTCATAAATATATAAAAAAAAACTCCTCCTTCCTACTTATACTTTTTTCTTATATTTATTTTACTCCATCAAACCACGTCCATTTGGGTTCACCTCAGCTTAGTATTTAAAGCTCGTGTTTCATAAGAATACAGAAGAGCAGGATCAAAATACATTCAAATAAATACCTTCCTAGTTAAATTCCATTTTCCATATTTCTCTGTAAGACTTTTTAGACCTATCTTTCTCCTTCTGCAACCTTATGATCAATCTTTTTTTCACCACAACCAAAGCCCTAATATCTAAATAAAGATCGTTGTTTCAGCAAGACTTTCATCACCTGACATTCAGGTTTTCCAACCCAGCATGTACTTCATTAGTCTCATGTTTTGCGGTTATACGAGGTGTAACCCAAAAGTTCAGGGAATTTGACTGTGAAACAAAAGTAGCTTACCGTACCTCCTAGTTTCCATCGTCTCCCTCAAAGTAGTTCCCTTTAGCACCTATACAGCGATCTCAGAATTTTCCCCATGATTTCATGCATTCCTGGAAGTTCTTAAGTGTTATGCATTGAGCACCTCCATCGATTCTGCTTGAATCTCCTCAATCGTGTTAAAATGACGCAATTTTATATTTGGGAATAAGAAAGTCACAGAGGGTAAGATCAGGCGATCATGTGTGTGGAATCACTGCTATGCTTTTGGAATTTAGGAATTGTCGAACAACAAGTGAGGTGTGAGCGAGAACATTGTCATGGTGGAGAAACCAATTGTTCTTCCACTTGTCTGGACGTTCTCGCTTCAAAACCTCACAGTAAAACTTGACATTGACGGTTTGACCAGGAGGTAAGAATTTCTTGTAGACAATCACGTGAGAGTCGATTTGGAGATTTGTCAAAACGAAAAATCTCCCCCCCCTCTTACCATCCCCTAAGTGAAAACTCATCACAGGAAAAAAAAAACCACCCTAAGGTTTCACTAGACCACGACTGACCCTCACTGTGGTGTCTTGTCAATGCTGGGTTCATCCCCTGGGCCAGTCCAACAACCATAACCCACTCACAAAAGACAGCTATTCACTCCTACTATGCACCTTTCTCTTCACCTCTGCCAAACTCTCATTCCTTTCCTTCAGATATTCCTTTACTGACTCAATCAGCTTTTTCTTTGGTCTACCAGCCAGTCAAACTCCAGCAGGCTCACCACAATTCATCTGCTTAACTAAGTAACTATCATCCATCCTTTCCATATAACCAAACCATCAATACACTCGTTTATTCTCTCATTTACGCCTTTCTTCACAAAGCACAATTCTCTAATACATTCATTCCTCATTTTATCAATTCTTCTCACATTTAACACGGCCCTAAGATTATCCATCTGAACAGATCGCATCTTAGATCTATACCTCTTTTTTCATACCATAGTTTCGCTACTATACAGTAACACAGGTAACAACATACTCACATGCAAAACCATCGCGTACTCAAAGCCTAGTCCCATTACATCCAACTAAGGATTTATTTGTACCAGTCACCTTCCTACCATTCGTAACTTTCCTACTACACACTGCATCATCCGTTCCCTTTTCATCAAACATATATCCCAGTTGCTCACCATTAGGGTTGGGAAAGGAAAAAAACAAGCTCGTTTTTTTCCGAAAAAAACAGTTTTTTTCATGAAAAAAAACACAGCCTGAAAAAAACAAGTAAAAATTTGTTTTTTTCGTTTTTTTCAAAAAGTTGTGGAATTGACATGTTTAAACAATTATATTATAAATTTTAGCAAATATGCTCGAATTTAGACATTTTTTGGTTCCAATTTCCAACAAGGTGAAAGACCTTGAGTTTGTGTTCAAAATATTTATGGGTTTTCCATATTTTTATTTTATATTCTGAATTCTGATATTCATAATATTTTGTTTATGGCTTCATTAATGTTTTCTTACTCTGTTTCAGCTTTCAGTAACATTTTTATCATAATTATTTAATCAGAATTTAGAAATGCCATGTGCAAAAAGTCGTGTGACTGTACTTTTTAAGGAAATAAAAGGTAGCAAAGGCCCTTTCATGAAATATAACTTTTGTTGTGTAGACGTTGCAAAACTAGTATTTATTGCTCATAAAAATCAGGAAAAACCGGGGTTTTCAACCGGGGTTAACTGTAAATTACACTAAATAATAGAGGTTAAATCAAACAAAATAAAAAATATATTTTAATTCCATTACTCCTTTGTTATAAATTGATGCAAAATATATAAACATACCTAAATATAATCAATTTTTTTGGTATTTACTATGATTTCAAATTAAAATTGAGGCCAAATTATAATTTTCGAGTTTTTAACAAAAAAATATTCGAAATTTTATATCAAACGAATTCGGAAAAGGAAATAAATATAATTGTTAAAATATTAATGAATTTATTATTTATTTAAAGTAAATATCTTCAAAAAAATTAAATTTTTTCCGAAATCTTTTTAAAATTATTTATTTAATTGAATTAATATATATATATATATATATATATATATATATATATATATATATATATATATATATATATATATATATATATATATATATATATATATATATATATATATATATATATATATATATATATATATATATATATATATATATATATATATATTTTAGAAAAAAATATTTTTTATTTTCTTTTTTTGTTTTGTAATTTACTGTCTCTTCATTTTGTTAGTAAATGTACACAAATTAAAAACATTGTTAAAGACACTTTTTTTTTAATGAAATAAATTTTAAAAAGGAAAGCTAATTTTCGTCCCGACACGCGAGACCTATTCAGGCTAAGGGACTGGATTTCTTTCTTGATCTTCATCAGTTCAAGTGTGTTTCAGTTGGTCTGCTATTTTCTTCATGGTGTTGTTGAAATATTTTGATGTTTTCAGATATTCATTTTGTATAAAATCTATCACCGGGATGCTTATTGTAGTTGTTACTATTATAAATGCAAAAGGATTCCATGATTTTGCGATGGTTCGTGTGATTGATATTTCTGATCATCTTTATATTGTTGATATTGATAGAGTGGCCTGTGTTACGCCTATGACTTGTTAAAGCTGAATTTATGCTGTCCTTAATGCAGGTCATCTGTATGTTGATTTTTCTTCTTTTCAAATCTATGGTTCCACCTATATATGTTTATTGCAGGGGAGGGAATGTGATATATACAACTTTGGGGAGATTTTCTTTTCGTTTTAGGGGGTTTGAGAATGTTTTTTTAAGGTGATGTTATTTGATGGAATGAGGGTAATATTTTTGGTAATATTTGTTTTAACGAATATCAATGGTAATTGAGAATTGGTAAAAAAGGAGGGTGTTGCTATTTTCGGAAAAAGTGCTATGTTACCTCTTTTTGCTTTGTTAAATGCTTTTTGTGATGAAAAACTCAGGTATAGTAAAGTGATTTGGAAGTATTGTGGATGTATTTAGTTTCTTGTGCTAGAGGAATATATGAAAAGCGCGGAGAAATAGAGATGACAGAACAGCTAATTTTTGTGTTTGGGGAATGATTAGATAGCAATGTATATAGTTTGGGTATGAATGTTGGTTTTCTATATAGTAAATTGCAAGTGATTGTTATTCTATGTGATTAAGGTATCGAGGAAGGGAACAGAGTTGTTGGAAGGCATTTTCCCATCGTATACTGAACTGAAGGATGAATGAGTTAATATAGTTTAAGGACATCATTAGGGTTTTGTTGTGAGGGAGGGAGACAAAATGTCATCTACATATCCTAATCATAAACTATTGTTTAATAAAGGTGGGGTAAAATATGATAAAATTCTATTTGAAGTTTCCATATATATATTTTAGGCTGGGAGACCACATTAGGATTAAATACTCGGAGCCAATTTGTTAGTAATATTTGCTATTAAAATAGAAAGAAGTTATGTTGTATTGAGATTAATGAGATGTTTTAATATGTAGAGCAGAAGGCAATCTCTCATTGCAACGCTCTTTAATAACAGCCTGAACAAACTCGGCCTAATATGGGATCCCACTATCTCCCA
>JABUQX010139895.1:0-2500 GCA_015478945.1 Trachelipus rathkii
GTAATTGGGTGAACCGTTTCGCATTTATCGGTGAAACGCTTTAGCGTTTTCGTGCATAAAACTAAATATATATGTATATACATATATATATATATATATATATATATATATATATATATATATATATATATATATATATATATATATATATATATATATATATATATATATATATATATATATATAATATATATATATATATATATATATATATATATATATATATATATATATATATATATATATATATAGGCATAGATTTACTTTGTGGCCAGTACTCATATCTCCAAAAACTACAATAGCTACAGCGAAAAGAAATACATTGCTGGGTCATATTTTTAGTGCAGGAAAATGTAAAAAAAAAAAAAAAAAAAAAACAAACTACAATAGCTACAGCAAAAAGGAATATTTTGGAATCCTGGTAAAAGTTACATAGGAAAATGTAAATAAATAAATATAAATAAAATTATTGTTAATAATTAAGTAATATGATCAGAGAGCCTATTTAGAGACCTTTCTTCCTATTTTTTACTCGTTAAAATAAATAGACTTTCTATTAAATTTTGCTTTTTTTTACTAAAATACCCCAAGGTATACCGCAACGATGGCAGGAGTCAGGGTCTCTCGACCTTCCGGGAACTACGGGGTGGGACTAATTCCCCCCTCCGGGGTCTCCGGAACCCCGCTCTTTGGTATTTACGTGTGTCGGGGTTCCTCCGCCCCTCCCCTACCCCGGGTGCAAGAAAACGTCCCCCCCTGTGTTTCCCCGTCGGCTCGCGAACCCCTACATTGCCGTGTAATACCTTTACAAATAATATATATATATATATATATATATATATATATATATATATATATATATATATATATATATATATATATATATATATATATATATATATTAATTAGAAATCTATATATATATATATATATACTATGTCCCTGCTCCTAAAAAAGTCAATAATTATTTTATTTATTCATTTTGCTCACTACAATTTTACAGAAGGATTCAAAATGTATTCCTTTTCATGTATTAACTATTGTAGTTTAGATCATGTTTTTCTTTTTTTTTTTTTTTAGTTTCCACCAAATAAATTTTACCAAAAATCTCACTATGTAATCATTTTTGGCTGTAGCTATTATAGTTGTTTTTTTTTCAATATAATATTTATTTGAACGTAAATATATGCCATATATATATATATATATATATATATATATATATATATATATATATATACATATAAAAGACTCATATATATATATATAAATAATTTATAATATATATATATATATATATATTATTCTTGAAAAGGAATTTAGTGATGGCTAAATGAACCAAGACAAATCTAAACATTTTAATTCTTGCTGACTAGTTTCGGGTGATTTATCTTCTACCCATTATCAAGGCTTAGAGCACAATGGACAATATAATAAAATTACAAAATATATAAAATTAAAAAATATCACATTTTTATATATTAATAAATAAATAAATGAAAATTATTACATGTGTAGATTTGACCCAAGCACAAAAATTCTACTTCAGTATTAAAGTATTATCCGAATGTAAGTTTTCCTTCAACTTTAGGATGTGGCGCCAAATATATAAAGATTTCAAAGAATTGAGGTCAGGCTCTTGTTCAGTATTTAAAATTATGAAATTTAAATCCTGTTTAAGATGATTCTTTTGAAAAAGGATGAGAGTTAATTGCCGAATATGGAGGATGATGTAAATGCTCCAAAATTCTTTAAGAAATACCTTTTATTTTATTATTTATTTATAAAGGGCATGGTATAACCTTGACATTATCATCATAACAATTTTCTTAAAACCTTTGTTTAAATGCTAAATACATATAAACCAAATCTCATATAAGAAAAAAATTTTACTGAAAATAAACGCAGGTAGTAAAAAAGAGAATAGTATATGAAATGTTGGTATTCCTATATATTTTTACATTATTTTAAATATTTAAAGGACTTGTTTTAACATTTGGGCTTCATATGATTTTCAATTTGGAAACATTTTTTATTTGAAACTTTTATTCTTATTAACATAGCTCATTGAGGTATTATAATAATTAGGGAGTAAAAATGAGTATTGAGTATAATTCAAGGTTCGTTTTAATTAAACATATAGTAACGAAATTGATTAAGTGAAATTTTCAAAAATTTGAAATAATTCCTAAATTTAAGTTATGTTACAGAAAACATAGAGAATACAAATTGTTCTGCAAAATGAAAAACAAAACGCGGTGTGGACTAGCAGAACTATGTTGGGGATATTATTCATGTGAATGTGTGGAAGGAAAAACTCTGAAGGAAAAAAAAATTTGTTCAGCGCTAAATTTAATTTTGAAACGATATTTCACAATTTAATGTTTAAATAACAAATTATAGGTTCTTTTCCATTAAAGCCCCACATCGATATATCGATTATTTTGATGATTATCGATGTTTTTAACTAACCTGCAAAAAGTCAACATCTCAAAGCTTT
>JABUQX010139895.1:5000-12500 GCA_015478945.1 Trachelipus rathkii
ACATCGCTGTAAATATCATACAGGCCAATGAAACAGGACAACTATAGGATTGCTAAAGTTTGATGCGTTATTTGAATATTTATCAACATCAATAATAGCACCTTTCTTATCATTACTAGTGGCTCTAGCTACTTACCATTGTTCTTTTACTTACTGTTCTATAAATATTATTATAAGTTTACTATTTACACTAAAGTATTATTATTATTATTATTATTATTATTATTAAATATATTATTATTATTATATTATTATTATTATTATTATTATTGTATTATTATTATTATTATTATTATTATTATTATTAATATCATTATTATATTATTATTATTATTATATTATTATTATTAATTATTATTTATTATTATCATTCTTAATTAATTAATTATATTATTATGTCTTATTATTATTATTATTTAGATTAATATTAATCAGATCTTACCGCCAGTGCAATGTTGCTATCTCCCATGTTATAATCACTATTATTATTGTCAGTTGTTGTAGACATCCTTTATTCTCTTTACCCACATTTTCTCCCAAAGATATATTTAACTCCTATATTTTGTGAGGTTCAAATAGCCATCTGCAATGGATAGTTCTTCACCATGCGTTCTTTGGAGTTCGTGAGTTATCTAGATCTTCATATTCTGTTAGATACAAGTAGAGATTTGTCAGGTCTTTTTGACTCCTCATATATCAGGGATTGAGTTTCAGCCATTTGAACCTGTTTCACCATTTTAGGTTTAGTGTAGATCTGGTCACAAAGTATCTTCACTAGTGCAGAGGGATATGTAATCAGGCTTTCTTCAATTATATTTCCTCTTCTGTACATTTGTAGACTTTCTTTGTTTCTATCTTTTCTTTCCATTGACGTAGGTTCCAAGCTTTTACTTTTCTGCGATCTCTTTCTTGTTTAGCCTTTCTATTGCTACTATAACTTTGTCCATGTAGCCAAGTGCTGAATGCCGCAAATGCGCGGAACTCGTTTCATTTTTCAAATATGTGTCTCCTGGTGATTTTTACTATGCCTTCGTGGGTGCTTTAACTTGTTAGTTATTATTCTTACTGTGACAGTAGTGCTCCAATCTCCCTCAGAGCTGCAGGTGGGGTACACCTAGTCCCTCCTTGTATCTTCCGGTAGAGTGTATTCATTGTTTGTAATTTATCTATTTACTACATTTAGTGACACATTACATTTTATCCACATAAAATTGCCAGGAGTGCCATATTTTTCCAATATGTTTTCATAAGCAGTTTGTTGTAAGCTCTTCTCGATGACTGAACCTGTTTGAATAACCAAAATTTGGAAGCCACCTTCCCCCATCAGAGATATGACTGACCAAACATACATTTTCATTGTTTATATAAGCCCAGGTATGTTTTCTCCCACTGATTCCCTTCGATCTCAGTTGGTGGTTGTTTATGTCGTAATACAGCACTTTCTCTTTGTTTATTTCACTGACTACATTCCCCATATCTGTTATTAATGTCAATACTTGCAGCTGCGGACTAATGTTTCTGCTAATAATAATTATCTATTAAGGCTGTTTATTTGTACAGAACCATTATTGAATCCTTTTCTTTCTCCAATTCCTTAATTATTTTATTAAGTAACAAATTTGAGTAATGTGACCAGACCCTGTACACTGCTGCTTTATTCACTATTAACTTCTATCTACATTTTATATTTTATATCTCAACTTAATGTAGGTTTTGCCTTCTGTATATACTTGTGCAATGGCACTAATTATTTCATGGTGGGCCTTGTATTCTTTTAAAACTCTTATCAGTGATTCCCTACTTACTGAGTCAAAGAAATACTTTTACGAGAGTCGATTGAAACTGATATAATAGTAGATGTCTTCTGGCATGATTCTTCCACGCAGTATCGCAAAATAAAAAAATTCTCTCAATTCTTGCCCCTTCGAAGACAATGATTTCCCTTTGTTCATCACGATTTAATGTGTTCTTTATTTACTTTTTTTAGTATAGTATGAAATGTTTGCGATAACACGGTTATGCGATATGCCTTAAATCTTTTACAGTTGGATTCCTCTTTTTCTCAATCATACTTGTTATAGATGTTTTTCATGATGTCGGTTCGCGTTTCTTTGTTAGTACTTTATTGATACAATTTGTGAGATCCTGTATACACTGTTCACTTCTGATTAATGTCTTATATAATTCTGGATTTAGACCATCTGGCCCTGGAGCCTTCTTCCTTTTGAGCTTTTGTAAGCACCTTCTGACTGTTGGTTATGACTGGTTTATTCATGGGTGTTATGGAATTTTTTTACCTATTGCCATGTTCATATTCTCTCAAATGCACCAGAAATTGGCATACCCCACTTTGTATCTGTTGGTATTTTTGCTCTTTAAGTCTTATATATTCCTTCTTTGAGTTATAGTTCCACTCTTCTGCAATCCTGTTTTCATGTTTACAATATATGGTTTTCCAAAATCTAGTTATTTCTTTTCCTATTTCATCTCTTAGTAGTAGTTCACCATTTTCGTAATGTAGTTTAGTCTCCTTCATGGTTTAATCTGCTCCTTTAAGCTTCTTATGTTCTCCCATAATTTATTATTTTTATCAAATTTTAATTCATCTTTAAATTTTTTATCATATTTTATTATTTCTTGTGTTATAAGTTTCTGCACTTTTGTTCTATGTTCTTTATACTGCTTCCAGAGCACATATCTGGCATGGTATGCTCTTATTTCATTTTTTCCTGTTAATTTCTCTCTTTTTTATTTCCTTTCTTATTTCTTCTGTTATCCATGGTCTTTCTATCTTTTTTCTAGTTTTATCTTCTCTTTTCCTGTATGTTCTTAACAAAGTATCATCCGCTGCCTGTTTAATGATTTTGCTTATAGAAGTTTTCTCAGTATTAAGAATTATATTGTCAGGAGGAGAGGTGTGTGCTGGTGAAGATGCCTCTCACTGGAGAGGAGTGGTTTTCTGAATAAGAGGTTAATCTGTATCGTTACAGCTAGGTTGTAATAAGTATGTGTCTTTAAAGATTATTTGTTTTATGAATTCTGTTTGAGTAGAGTGAGAGTTTCTAGAGATTAGAGTGTATGGGTATTCTCTTGTTAGGTAATGATGTTAATGTTATAGCAATATCAGTAATGTCAGACTTTACCAAAATTCTTTTTTCGTGCGTTTGGAAATTTACTTTAGGATTATTAAGAAAATTAGTTCCTAAGAGGAATGGAGAAGTAAAGCCACAGAGATCATCGGCTATTACTTTAAAGTTTATTGGTATTAGTATACCTGTAGGTTCATGTTTTAAGATTACGTACCTAATTGTTGAAATTTGAACCAGTAATAGATTTTAGAGTAATAGGAGTGTTTTAGGGTAATTTCAATGTTAAATGTATTTTGTTGTTCCCCTATAAGGATTCTCTTACAAAGAGAGCTGTCTCGATCCGCTGTCGCTTAAGCATTGTTTGTTGTGTAAAATCATGTTCACATACCTATGTCTGGCTCAGAAAGTATGCTGGTCCAGTTAATGGATGATTTTCATGTGATTGGGTGTGGAGGGATTTGACTATCATATATGAAAGTAGAAGATAGGGTTATTTCTGTGTGGTGAAACACCGATAGTTTGAGAAAGTTGGAGGAGAGGTATTGGGGGTGTGAGGTGTTAGAGTTTTTCCCCATATATAGTGGGACCAGAGATACTGTTCAAAACCGGGTGGTACGTTTTGGTGTAATAAAAAGGGGTTGAAAGATCGTGTTTTCTTCTGCTAGAGTAGCAGGTGCTGGTAATGCGTTTATAGGTTCGTAAATATCCCACAGATTTAAGGGAAACGAAGTGTTAGGCGGTGAGGTGATGTGGGAGTATATAGTATTGATATATGGATAGTGATGCTGTCATGTAGGTAGGGATCTCTACTATCTGCCAGGTGCGAAGTAGGTTGTGGTGTAGAAAGAAGAGGTTGTGAGAATCCATAGTGTGGGATTGTGGTCATTTCATCCGAGTGTAGATATTCTTGTTTCTAGCGTAGTCCACAAGTTGAAAAGTGCTGGTATGGGAGGTAGAAAAGGTTGGGAGAACCCCAGTTTCCATTATGGACCAGTGGATGGCGATTGAGCATGCGAAGAAACCTTTAGTGTCTACTGGGTTTGGGTCAAATGCTGGTATAGGAAGAGAAGATTGAGGGGGCTCATAAGATAGAATGCGGGAGTGGAGGATGCTGTAGGAGCATATTTTGTGGCAGTAATTTCACTGGTTGAGAGGTGTTATTACGTGTGAAGAAATGGGTTGAGAGAGTTCAAGGTGTTAGATGCAGGAGTGGGGATGCTGCAAGAACATGTGAAACGTTATCATCTACAAGGAAAGTTGTAGGTTGTAGAACAATAAATCGTGGATGAGAAGGATGAAGGAGGGGAGGATACTGGGGATCTGTGATTTACAGCCAAGGTTCAGGTGAGTGAAGGTGCATGCAAAGAATGATTTATGAAACACATGCTATAGTTTCTAGGGATTTTAATCGGCTTCAGCAATTACTATTTAATCGTCATTATCATTACAATCATTTTCAAACTTTTCACCTTCATCACCTGTCATAGAACATTCCATTTTTATCATACCTATGGGTGGTTGTTTCAATGTCAATAGTGAAACAGTCACCGCTTACACCTGATGAGAGATGCGAACATTGGAAATCCGATGATGGAAATTGCTAGCATAACCATTTCTCCGGGGAAAAGAGAAGGGACGTTGGAGAGGGTCAACCTGGGAGGGTGTCCGACCTCTCTCTCACTCTAATAGTTTTTGCACCACAAGTTGTGACCTCATCCTCTTCATAATTATATTCTTCCTTGCATCGTAGTAGTAGTAGTAGTAGTAGTAGTAGTAGTAGTAGTAGTAGTAGTAGTAGTAGTAATATAGGGTCTCATCTTCTTCTTCATGTGGTTGAGCCTATATATAAAAGAAGTTTTTGGTGGTTATGAGAGCCTTTTTCGAAGGAGCTGGTTGATTTGAAATTGCTGAGGTTGATGTTTCTCCCTAGGGCGTGTACCAGTATAGTTTTGGCGTAGAATCACTGCTCCTTTCCAAGAATTGTTCATAATTGTTTGCTTAATAGCTGGTGTGATTGGTGCTTTTTTCTCAAAACCGTTTCTGTCATTGGGGTTCCATTTTGAATTTCTGCAATTGCTTGTTGATCCTCGTCTGTGCGCTTGATTGCAATGACGATAGAATGCGTTGAAGGGGCATTTCCCAGTGGAATGCACAAATCTCTCACAATTAAAGCATGCCTGGGCTTGCTGTTGTGGAGTCGTGGATTGTTTCCATGCATTTCTCTCTTGAGCTTGGTATGATTGTTGATTCCTAAAAGAATGAGGGGGCCCTCAGGGCTTGCCTTTGAACATAATTCTTTGTTTAATATCTGATTGACAGGTTTGTTGAAATTGACATTGGCGACTGGAAGTTTTTGTCTTTGGAGGTCATTTAATCTGCCCTCAGATTTCCCGAGAAATTTATTTACATGCGCAGAAATAGAGAGTTCATAATCATATAAATTCTTATAATCCCCTTTTTAGTTTTTCAGGCTTCTCTGGTATTTGGGATTATATGTGGGAGAATGTAAAGGCAGTTTATGTTTTATTTGAAGGTTGAGAGTTGGAACTGACGGGCCAGAGTATCGAAAAATTGTGCGTAAAGTCTATTCAGACTAATGTTGCTTAGAGAGAGATTAATTCCGTCCAATGAAAGTTTGGATCCCAGACATGAAAATATTGAGAGGAGGGTTTTGGAGTGTCTGCTCGTGGATAAATGAATTCCTGCAGCCACTGCATGGAGTCTAGTTTGAAGAGGGACTGTTGAAAATGTCAGGATGTGTATCTAAAATTTGTTTGATCTCAGTATTGGAGTCATTCGATATTCAGCCATAGTTTTGAACCAGCTTTTGTTGTCTCTGTTTGGTGAATACAAAAGTGATGTTTTCCATCACGTTGGTTTTCCATTGTCTTATTGATGGACCTTCCCATTTATCATTAATGCGCCCAATTAAAAGTAATCCTGTACTATAGTTGCTATGGTCTGAGTGATCGGAGAGGGAGGGGGAGTTGGATCATCATCTGCCATTATTAAGAAAAAAAAATAAAATTTCCTAACTTTTAAAAACAAGAGCTTGAAACTCTAACCTGATGCAGTTGTTTGGCGCTGCTTTTAAAATTTTTCCACTCCTGATTGGACCTTTCTTGCTGCTTGTCTTGTTCAGGCTCTGATTGCCACTTTTCGTATTTTTGTCAGTGTGGAAATGAAAGTCTGGTATTGCATCTGTCTCTTTTATTATATCGACCAAAAGATACAAAAGATATATACAGAGCGAAAGAAGGTCTAAAAAAACAAAACACAATTAAAATCAAATGATAATACATAGTCAATAAACAATATATGTGCTCAAAATAAGGAGGCAAAATAACATTAAAAAAAATTTATAATATTTATAAAAAGCACTCAGTCTAGAGCATAGACTCTCAAACCTATTTCGTCTACCGCCCACTTTGAAAATCAATTATTTTTCAACGCCCCCCAATTTTTTTTACTTTACCAAATTTATATATATATATATATATATATATATATATATATATATGTTATATATATATATATATATATATATATATATATATATATATATATATATATATATATATATATATATATATATATATATATATATAGCTATATATATAAATATATATATATAGTATAAATATATTAGTAAAGAAATATGAACTAAAATACAAATAACTCAACACCCCCCCATTTCCTTTTCTAGGCCCCTACCGTCTCCCCCCTATGGCCTCTCCAGCGCCCACAGGCAAGATGCCTACCAGAGAAACACTGGTCTAGAGGTTTGAATAACAATGCTAAAAAGGATTGAAAGTTTTAAAAAAATAATAACAATGCTGAAAATTTACAAAGATCCATAAAATGTACAGAGGGAAAGTGCTTCTAAATAATGATTATAAAATTTAAAAACTGATTTTTCTGTTAGTCTTCTAAAAATAATAATAATATAATAATAATAATAATAATAATAATAATAATAATAATAATAATAATAATAATAATAATAATAATAATAATAATAATAATAATAATAATAATAATAATATCAACAGTACATCTAAGAAGACTTGGTTCATATTTTAGTTCCAAATAATAAGAAAAAGGGAACATTAAGTTTCAATCTAATAACAATGATGATTATAATAGTAAAAGAAATAATAATAATAATAATAATAATAATAATAATAATAATATAATAATAAATAATAATAATAATAATAATAATAATAATAAATAATAATAATAATAATAATAATAATAATAATAATAATAATAATAATATTAATATTAATAACAATAATAATAATAATAATAATAATAATAATAATAATAATAATAATAATAATAATAATAATAATAATAATAATAATAATAATAATAATAATAATAATAATAATAATGAAAATGGTGA
>JABUQX010139895.1:17500-20000 GCA_015478945.1 Trachelipus rathkii
AGATATAAAAAAATAAAAATAAAAATTTTTTTTCCATTTTCCATACAGATTTACACGCTGATTCCATATATGTTATCAGTTTTTCAATTTCAATTTAGTTTTCGAGATATCATGGCACTTTAGTTTAATAATATTATTATTATTATTATTATTATTATTATAATTATTATTATTATTATTATTATTATTATTATTATTATTATTATTATTATTATTATTATTATTATTATTATTATTATTATTATTATTATTATTATTATTATTATTATTATTGTATCAATTATTTGTAAAAAATTAAAATATTTGAAAGAATCTTTCTTCAAAATCAGAAGCAATATAATTTATAAATCAAATTAGAACGCAAAAGCAAATAATAGCCTCACACTATTCTTAGCTTAACTCAACAAATTGTACTGCAAAGGTGTCAGAAATTTAAAAAAGTACGAAAATTATCATTGCCCTGCTTATCTAGGAATTGGCCATATATATATATATAGCATATATATATATATATATATGAGAGAGAGAGAGAGGATATATATATATATATATATATACATATATAACCTCTGATATATATATATATATATATATATATATATATATATGGACAAAGTTACTTAACGGCCACACGGGATGAGAGGTCGGATAAGAAAAAAATTCGCAGGTAAATAGCCTAAATAGATGTTCTAGTGGTGAAATGAGGTTAGGTTAGGTTACTTTAGATTATGTTAGGTTAGGTTACGTTTCGAAAGTTAGGCACTTTAGGTATTATCTCTACATTCCTTGCTGATTAACTATTGCTTTTATGAAGTTTTCATACGTTTTCTTTGTGCTTGCTGTTTCTTCAATATGTAAGCTAACATATAGGATGTAAAATGGTTATGGTAGCGACCTGCTCTTGGGATTTTGTTTTTAATTTTGCCCCATTCGCTTTCGATGGTGTTGGTATCGAAAAAAAATTGTCTACTTTCCTATATATTTTACATTATCTTCGACATTTTCTGCATTACTTATTACTCATAATTAAGTTTTTACATTACAAATACGCTAGTAACTCTACATCACTTTGACACATTAAAAATATATCTTCAACAGTTACGGATAACATGACCCCACACTCAGTGGCGGCTCTAGACTTTGCGGGGCCCTGGGCGGCAATGGCAGCCTTAGGCTTTTGCGGGGCCCTGGACGGTGTTTTCGAATAAAACATACACAAGTATGTTTTTATTAAATCTACACAGTAAACAAAGTTGGTTTCAAAAGTTTTTAAAACCCTGACATTGTAATGGGAATATATATATATATATATATATATATATATATATATATATATATATATATATATATATAATATATTATATATATATATATATATATATATATATATATATATATATATATATATATATATATATATATATATATATATATATATATATTTCATATATATATATATATATATATATATATATATATATATATATATATATATATATATATATATATATATATATATATATATATATTATATATTTATATATATATATATATATATATTATATATATATATATTACGCAGCTCATGCGATATTGTGTTATATCTGCTAGCCTCTGCATGCGTGCGAGGCCCTTATAAGGCGTAAATCTAGAGCGATTGCCCAGGTTGTCTGTTCTAGAGCCGCCTACACTAATCTCTTGAAGAGATTAGTGTAGGCATTGACGGGATAGCATGACCCTAACCTAATCTCTTCAAAAGACACACTGAACGCTCAACACACGTTCTTTCCCATAAATTTTATTGAATTTCAATAAACGGGCAAAAAAACTAGTTCGAAACAGAATCCACCAAAAAAAATTACTTTCAAAACAGATGGGCGTCTCGGTATATTTTCTGTAGTGCAAATATCTTACCGAAATAAGAGAAAGTAGATCCATGTCCGGTTAGATCAGGAAATTTAGTGCATCGTCGATCCACATAGGTTAGGTTAAATTTTACTGTATCGTCCATCCATATAAGTTTGGTTGCGGTTTACTGCCCTCTAAGTTCAGGTTATGATATATTTTGTTAAGTATGCACAAAATCTATATATGAAAAAGAAAAAACAATTCGGAACGTATTTTACCCATAAACATTATTTTTTACGTTACCTTAAATTCTTTCACGTATTAGCACTAAAATCCCGTTTTCAATGTCATGCAAAATGAACGTTTTTGCTTACTTTATTATTAAATTTTTAACATTTTCAAATTTCGTATCTTTCTCATCAGCATCTTAATTAATTGCCAGTATCATAAACTAACGATGTGATGAAAAAGGCAAAAAAAAAAACAATGTATTGCACCATGGGACTCATAAGGTCTCATATATATATATATATATATATATATATATATATATATATATATATATATATATATATATATATATATATATATATATATATATATATATATATCTCCTCTTTTATATATATTATATATATATATATGACAATAA
>JABUQX010139895.1:25000-31495 GCA_015478945.1 Trachelipus rathkii
TGTGTGTGTGTGTGTTTGTGTGTGTGTGTGTGTGTGTGGTAATGCACTCCCATTGGCCGGTGTGTGCCAGCCTCATTCCTTCCACCACCTCCACCCTGTCCATCCCTCCTCCATCTCCTTCCATCCATCCTCCTTCTCCCCCTTCCCTCTCCTTCCACCTCCCTCTGTTCCTCCATTCCATTCCACTCTTCCCTTCCATTCCTCCATCCATCTCCCCTCACCACCTATTCCTCTCCCTTCTACTAACCCCACAAACCGCTCTCCCTTCATCTCAAACACTTCCAACTTCTTCCTGGACCTGGCATTCAACCCCCACGTTTCACACCTAACACCGCTGGTACGCAAATTTTTTCAAACATACTTGTCTTAACTTTCTGTGATAAATCCCCCCTTTCCATAATTCTCTCCAGACTTCTCAAAACCATTCCTTCCTCATTCTATCCTTCATCCCTCCACGTCCATCCTAAGATCTTCTTCCCCCCCCCCCTCCTCCCCCTCTTCCTCCATTTCTTCCTCTTCCTTCCTTCCATTCCACCCTTCTTCCTTCCCTTCTATCATTCCCATTCATCAATTCCACCCCCCTCCCCCCCCTCACCATTCCTCTGCAACCTCTCCATAAAACAAATTGAAAGCCACGGTGACACACACCTCCGTCCCGACCCTCACCACCGACAACCTCCTTGACCGACCCTCACGAACCGACATTCCTCCTTGAGACCCTAATGCCGCAACCTACTTTGCCCCCCACTCCATTTCTTCCACCCTCTATCATTCCTTTCCCTTTCCTCTATCTTTTCCTGATTCCACCTCCATTCCATTCCTCCCTCCATTCCTCCTCCACTACCATTCCATTCCATCCCCCACTACCCTTCCTCCATCCTCCTGTCCTTCCTTCCATTCCTCCACCTCCATTCCATTCCATCCATTCCCCTTTCCTTTATTCCATTCATTCCTCCATTTCATCCTCCCCCTCCTCCCCCATTCATTCCCCAACCTCACCTCTTGCAATCTTCCTCCCCTCCCCACCCACTTCATTCAACCAATCCACTAAAATCTCCCCTCCTCTCCACCCTTTCCTCTCCTCTATCCACTCCCCATCTCATAATCCCTCTCTAGCCCCTCTTAGGGGTATACTATCATGTATGTATATGTAATAATAATAATAATATGTAGAAATATGTGATAATATATAATGTAAAAATAAATTAATATATTAAGAATTTTTGCAGTGCAAAATTATTGAATGTTATTATGGAGTAAAATATTTTAATTTAATGTTAGAATTTTAATATTTTGACCTGATGATGGTCCCAGTTGGGCCCAAAACGTTGTCCTTCAATAAATGTTTACAATTGTTCTCGCCATTTTCTTTGTTCTCTCTCTTTATCTCTTTTTCTGTCTCTCTCTCTCTCTCTCTCGCTCTCTCTCTCTCTCTCTCTCCTATCTCTCTCTCTATCTATCTATCTGTTTCTCTCTCTCTCTCTCTAAATATATATATATATATATATATATATATATATATATATATATATATATATATATATATATATATATATATATATATATATATATATATATATATATATATATATATATTTTTTTTTTTTTTTTTTTTTTCTGAGATAAAACACCATCACTCACTGGCATACCTAATCAAGGAGGAGGTGTACTCATTTAACGTCCGAGGGAGCCAAGCCCAAGGAGAGAACAGCTCACATTCTCCCACCCGACCAGTTGCGAACCTGGGACCCTCGCTTGGTTTGGCGAGTGCTCTAACACTGAGCTATCGGGCTCTTTTATATAATAAAAAAAAAATATTAAAGACAAAAAAAAAATATAGTCATATAAATAGATATAGAAATATTACTGTCTTTAACATTAATACTGACACTATTACAATCACTATTATTATTATCACAACTATCACTATCATTAATATCATCATTATTACTATCATTACCATCACTACCACTATCATTATCAATACTATTATTAACATTAACTCCATTCCACTATATATATATATATATATATATGTGCCTCTCTCTCTCTCTCTCTTGGTGTACTTTTCCCTTTCCACTTCCGTTCAACCTTTTCTTTCTTTTCCCCTTCTCTCTCTCATATATATATATATATATATATATATATATATATCCATGGATAGCTAATTATATATATATATATATATATATATATATATATATATATATATATATATATATATATATATATATATATATATATATATATATATATATATATATATATATATATATATATATATATACTGTGTCAAATTGAGAATTTTGAGTCATATCTCAAATTATGTGTGGCTCTTTCAACCACTTTCCCTTCCTGTATACTCTCTCTCTCTCTCTTCTCTCTCTCTCTCTCTCTCTCTCTCTCTCTCTCCCACTACTCTCTCTATATATATATATATACCGTATATATATATATATATATATATATATATATATATATATATATATATATTAATATATATATATATATATATATATATATATATATATATATATATATATATATATTGTAATAGAAAAGGAATGGTCGCTTCTTCGGTGATGAGGTCTAATGGAAACTACGCTTGGATTTTCTAAATAAATAACTTTATTAATATGGTACAAATTATATCAAGCACATTAACCTACTAAGTTTCTTGAATACTGACTTAACCTAAATAAAAGTATCACAATGTAATCATTTTAATACTCCAATTCATTAAATAGCAAATACTAAATATCAATAATTGTCAGATCGATTGCTTAAACATTAACCTCAAATAAATGTAAATGTTAAACAATTCTTTAACCAGTCTAGTAAATCAATCAATAAACACAGTTCTCAATAAACACAGTTGGCAGTTCAATAAACCAATATACATAAATACTACTTACAAAATAACAATCGGCAACTCCAATATCAAATATTGAATTAATGTACTTCCAAAATTTTTTACTACAACTTCAGTTGCCGACCCGATCGGCTTACCTTATTATAACTAAAATCTATATATATAACTCACGAATTCTATATCCGTACTACTTTTCTTTAGCAGTTAATCTTGCAGTTCATCTGTGATCCGAAGATGCTTCTCCCGTGGTCCCACGTCCTCCGAAAGAAGAGGCGTCGCCCAACCAGTCTCATCAGTAACTTTTCTTTCTTTCTCTGGAGACCCTGAACGAAACGCCTGAACACCCGCTGCTCCCTCTCGTTAGTAGCAAGACGTTGGGATGGGCATCCCCGGATCCTTTACTGGTTCCAACAATTGATCCCGTTTTGTATGTAACTGACGCTGTCGCCGTCCCCACACTTGTGCCTACAATAATTAACAACAATTACTATCACTTTTACATTATTACTAGTTTAAAGAAAAAATAACAAAACTAAAACTCAACCTACCTGTCTCCACGGGATCCTTAGTTCATGATGACTTCTTACGTACCGCTTTATCCACCCTATCCGTCAACTTAAATCATTCAGTCTTCTTTCCATTTTCTGCGGTAACTAACTACTTTAACTAATTTTCAACCTTACGTTGTCTTCCTTTTTACTTAGTTGGGTAGTTTTTTTTACTCTTTCTACTACATAACTCCCCTTCAGAGATTGCAAGCACAATCTCTAGAAAAGAAATTCTTCCAATGCAATTCCAATTCCAATTGTTACCGAATTTATTTTTCATTCCATTCCCCCCCCCCCCCCCCCTGTTTCTATTTCCTCTCTCCTCTCTTCCTCTCTCATATATATATATATATATATGCTCACTTTCATATGTATGTATGTATGTAATAATAATATTTTATGTATGTATATATATTTTTTTTGTATATATGTATATATATATATATATATATATATATATATATATATATATATATATATATATATATATATATATATATATATATATATATATATATATATATATATATATATATATATATATATATAATATATATATATATATCTGTAGGAGGGCCTTATTGAAAAGATTAGAAGGAATCAGTTAAGAAAAATAATTTCATTTACAAGTTAAATAAATATATATTCTTGAGCATTCGTTCGTAACCTGTAACTGTAATTATTTTTCTTAACTGATTCCTTCTAATCTTTTCAATAAGGCCCTCCTACTGATAAATATTTACTCTAGCGATCATTGCTTAAACTACAAAATATATATATATATATAAATATATATATATATATATATATATATATATATATATATATATATATATATATATATATATATATATATATATATATATATATATATATATATATATATATATATATACTATAAAAAAAATATATATATATAAATATATATATATATATATATATATATTGTGTGGGTTTTGGAGCTTCACACTATTAAAAGACTATATATATAAGAAGTATAGCATTGAAGTTGTTGTAGTACTAAATAAATAGTTAATTAAGAAGGTTGTTTGATAGTCTTGCTTACAAGCTAGCCGGGCCATTTAAAAAAAAAAATGAACAACTTAAAGATTTCCGATTTAGTAAAGAACTTTAATGGAGAAGAAGATATTGATGAGTGGATCATAAAGTTTAACCTAATAAAAGATTTGAATAATATTAAAAATGAAGAAAAAATTCTGCCTATGTTTTTAGAAGGAAAGGCATTGACAGTATATACTCAACTAAATGAAGATGCAAAGAAAAGCGGTAACGTTATAAAGCAGAAACTAAGAGAAGCCTTCGGGGAGGATCCATTCAATGCTTACTCAAGATTAATTAACAAAAAGTGGAGAGGAGAATCAGCAGATGTATTTATGATGGAGATACAAAAAATTGCAAAAACAATAGGGATTAAAGATGATTTAATGATTAAGCATGCGTTTATAAATGGAATGCCGGAATATATATGCAAGGAATTAAGGAAATTAAGAGACATTAAGGAAATAGAAATTGAAAAATTAATCGAACAAACAAGAGTATTGATTGGATTAAATGAGTACAAATGTTTGAGCAATAGATCAGGAATAAATAATGATCTAGTTAGAAATAATGATAAGGGATATTATCATTATCAAGAGGAGAGAAAATTTAGAAATTTTAATGACGAATATTATAGAGATAGATACAATAAATTTAGAGAAAATTGGAATTGGAATAAAAAAGAATGTAGGACATGCGGAAGATTAGGTCACGTCTCAAGAGATTGTTGGAAGGGTAATTCTAAAAAGTGGGAAAATAATAAAAATATTCAGGGAAACGAAGAAGATGGAGCTTATTTGCCGGAGGTAGCTTCATCAAGAAACTGAATATAGAATCCGGTGAATTACCTGTAATTAAGGTGTTAATAAACGGTAAAGAATGTAACGCACTTATTGATACAGGGTGCAATAAATCTCTTATTAGTAAAAAGATTGGAGGAGTTGGATTAGGAGATGTATGCGTGAAGGGGTTCGATGGTAAAATAATTAACACGATGGGGAGAAAAAAATATAATATTTTGTTGAACAACAAGGAAATTGAAACTGAAATGTTAATATTAAACGAAATTATAGAGGATATTGATGTTATTCTAGGAATGGATATATTAACAAAATTTGGAGAAATTATTATAGGAAAAGATGGTTTGAAATTCGTAGAAAATAAATGTGGTTTGCTAAGTGTTGATAATAATAAAGAACTAGTAGAAAAAAATGATGATATTATTATTGACGATAAAGACTTTGTGGGGTGGTTTAACGGCGATTTCTGGACAGTAAAATGGAAATGGAAAGACAAAGAACCTAAATTAACAAATAGAGTTAGTTGTTATCAAAACACTATAAAAGAAGGAATGAAGGAGAAGTTTGATGAAGAAATAATTGAATGGATAAAAGATGGAATTTTGGTACCATATAATGGAAAGGTGAATGGAATAATACCTTTAATGGCCGTGAATCAGGAAATAAAAAATAAGGTAAGGCCAGTGATGGATTTTAGGGAAATGAATAATTATACGGAATGTCATACTGGTGATGGGGTAAATATATGTGATGAAACGTTGAGGGAATGGAGGAAAATAAAAGGGAAAACAAAACTAGTAGACTTGAAGGCAGCATATTTACAAGTGAGGATCGATAAGAGTTTATGGAATTATCAGGTTGTGAAATTCAGAGGAAAATATTATGCTTTGACTAGAATGGGATTTGGTTTGAATTCGGCACCAAGAATTATGAATAGGATTTTAAAAGAAGTGTTAAAAATGGATAGTAAGATAGAAAAGGGGACAAGTAATTATATAGATGATATTATTGTTAATGAATCAATTGTGAGTGCGGCGGAGGTAGTAAATCATCTAAAGAGGTTTGGGTTAGTAGCGAAAAGTCCTGAATCTGTAGAAAATGGTCGAGTGTTAGGATTGAAAATAATAAAAATAAAAAAGGTTAATTTAGTCTTCAGAAGAGGTAATAAAATTCCGAATATCAAAGAAGGGGATAATGTAAAAAAAAAGGAATTGTT
>JABUQX010139898.1:0-15000 GCA_015478945.1 Trachelipus rathkii
ACCAAACGGCTGAGGATTCTGGTGAGTGGAATCAATTAACAGAAGAACAAAGAACCGAAAGAGAACAGAATTTGCGTCAAATGGGAAACCTGCCAACGTGGGTAAGAATAATGCCACAGTACAAACGCCGTAGAAAAGACGAAGAGTTCATCTTGCAAACCGGTTGTTGTCCACCCGAGGAAAGACCCACGAATTCCAGAATAATGATGTGTAGTATGAAGCTTATTCTCCAGTTCGAGAATGAAGATGGTAACGTGATAGTTGGCTTCACTGTATCGCTCAACGACGAGGTCGAGAATTTGAGCTTCATCACTCACGATCGGCTAAAAAGACTGCATCAAATATCTATCGTCTAAATTATGGAAAGATTTATTATTTTATCAATTTATTATTATTATTATTATTCAATGATGATATCAATGTTAGAACTCCATACATTAACTTTGATCAGCTATTGCGAATTCTATGCTAAAATTAATTATAAACTTAGCATTAGTTATTTATTTAAAATATTGTAATTTTATTCGGTAATCTGGATACCGTCTAGTTATATATATATATATATATATATATATATATATATATATATATATATATATATATATATATATATATATATATATATATATATATATATATATATATATATATATATATATATATATATATATATATATATATATATATATATATATAATGCAAAGTTATGTATGGGGCTTTTTGCCTAATCACTCGTGCTTTAAATATCTATTAAAATATTATAAAGTAGTACTTTTATCTTTTCATCAGGAGCTCACTTCGTTCACCTTGTAATACTTTCTTCAGAATTGAATCGTTAGAACTTATAAGGAAAAGATCTTCATCTTACTAAACAGTGAGATCATTAATCCCCTAGACCAGTGGTCTCCAAAGTGGGGTACGCGTACCCCAGGGGGTACCCAAAGTGATACTTTGGGGTATGCCAAAGAAGTAGGTTCACGATCACTTGCGAGTTTATGATCTTGAATCACGCGAGTGTGAGGTTCTCTCAATGTTCCCCGTCTTTATTATATTATATTATATTATATTATATTATATTATATTATATTATATTATATTATATTATATTATATTATATTATATTATATTATATTAAATTATATTATATTATATTATTATGTGCATATTATATTATATTATATATTATATTATATTATATTATATTATATTATACTATGTTATGTTATATTATATTATATTTTATTATATTATGACTATAGGGGTACAACTTATAATTATTTTCGTCTTAGGGTACGCGATCAAAAGTTTGGAGCATTTCCATCCTCCTCTCTCTCTCCTCTCCTCTTTCTCTCCCCCTTTACTCACCCTCTCTCTAGTTATCTTTTTGTTGGATGTAATGTGTTGTGTGTGTGTGTGTGTGGATCACAAACAGATCAAGATCATATATATATATTTTTCTTATATATATATCTAAAAATATATATATATATATATATATATATATATATATATATATATATATATATATATATATATATATATATATATATATATATATATATATATATATATATATATATATATATATATATATATATATGAATCATCCACATTTTTAAATCGCACATAAAAAAGAGAGAGAGAAGATTTAGAAGAAAGGAATAAGAGAAGAACCAAGAAACACAAGAGGTTGCAACGAGGGATTTGAAGTTTGAGTGCTGGTGAAGGAGATGGTTCCTGAGAGAACATTTGTTCAGACTATGAAGAAACTTTTTAGAAATAGTAATTACAAAATTTTATAAAATTTAAACAAAATTAAAAAATTAAAATCTATTTTAATATAACGGAGGAGCACAAAAATTTTAATCTTGATTCTTTTTGATATAAAAGTTAATTAAATTAATAAATGGACCAACATCATTTTGGATTTAGTTATTTATTATAAGAAGATAAGAAGAATGAATGGACATTCGGCGGAGTCGGCTCGTATAGGTCAAGAAGTAATGAATCAAGCACCTAAATGGCGTCCGGTAGCTCAGCTGTTAGAGCACTCGCCCAACTAAGCGAAAGACCCAGGTTCGTCACTGGTCGGACGTCTGAGTGTGTGTTACTCTCTTCTTGGCTCGTCTTGCTCGAACGAAATTATTTACAACCATCCAATATTGGGGGTTTTGCCAATGGTGAATTGGTGTTATTTGTAAAAAAAAAAAATATATATATATATATATATATATATATATATATATATATATATATATATATATATATATATATATATATATATATATATATATATATAACATAATATAATATATATATATATATATATATAAATCATATATATATATATATATATATATATATATATATATACTCTCTCTCTCATATATATATATATATATATAAATCTATATATATATGTATATATATATGTATATGTATATATATCTCATATATATATATGTCTTTTTCATATATTTTTTAAAATTGATTATGGTGGTGAGTTTGGGTGACTTTGGATGGTTAAAATTATGCATGTGACAGAGTAATTGAAGCTTATTAATGAAAGGATTTGAAATTGATTGGTTTAAAATTAATTTCAGTGGGGAATGGGGATGTGTTATATGTCTTTGGTTATTCAGTGAATATGATTAGGATTATGAAAGAGTAGAGGTGTGGTGGCAGTTAGGAAGGTGTTAGAATGAGAATGGAAGAGAATGGAGGGTACCTTACCTATCGCTGCAATTTGTCATAGAACCCAATACATAAAAGTGAATGGGAATTTTTTTAAAAACTGAAAATTCACTTCTTTTTAACCCTGCTCAGGTAGCCGAGGGTAAAAATTACCAACGCCTAAAGCAATTTTTTTGTTTCCTTCTAAAATCATTACGTCATGAGATATGGGGGTGAAATTGGAGAATTGGGGCAGTTAGGGGGTAATAGATATTGCTGTCACATAAAATCCACCTTAGCTGCACTGTGGGATCCGTGGGGGGAGGTTTGTGGTAGAATTTACCAACGTCTACCGTTTATGTTTTTCTCTGTGGTATATATTACCGACGGATACCCTTTATGTATGTTTAGTGTAGTGCAGTTTTTAGTGTTGGCCGAAGCACCGGGTGCGGTGCGGTGCGTGGTGCGCTTATTTTGATGCGGTACGGTGCGGTGTGGTGCAGTGCGGTGCAGTACATAATTTCAGTGACCCAGTGTTTCGGTGCGATTTTAAATTATAGAGGTGATGTGCGGTGCGGTGCGAAACGCAATGCGCATCGAAACATAGAGGTGTGGTGAGGTGCGGTGCGGTAACAAAAATAATCTTTTTAGGTGCGGTGCGTGGTGTGCTTATTCTAGTGCGGTGTGGCGTGACAAAAATGTACCCAAAATTCCGATGTTCCAATAATATATATATATATATATATATATATATATATATATATATATATAAAGGAATATTTATTTATATATGTCATATAAATATATATTTTTATTTATATATATATATATATATATATATATATATATATATATGTATGTGTAATAATATGTATGTGTGTGTGTGTGTGTGTGTGTGTGTGTGTGTGTGTGTGTGTGTGGAATGTGTGTGTGTATCTAGGCATGTGTGTGTGTGTGTGTGTGTAATGTGTTATATATATATATATACTCTCTATATAATTCATGTTGGAAGGGAATTCTCTTTTTGAATCCTCAGACTGTGAAAGTGAGGATGACGTGGAATATGACTCCGTAGAGAGTGATGGATTTGTTAGTAAAATAGCGGAATGTTTTGGAAATATGAATATGAACAAAAGGAAAAGAGAGTTAGTTCTTACTCCAAGAAAAATTAGAAATATGGTTGAGATTGATGACGATGAAGATTGTGCAAGTACTTCGTCACTTCATAGGTTGCTTGATCCTTCAACCCGTTTAACCCCTATATATATATATATATATATATATATATATATATATATATATATATATATATATATATATATATATATATATATAATATATATATATTTATATATATATATATATATATATTTATTTATATATATATATACACCTAAAATGCACATATTTTGCATATGTAGATAGAAATATTTCATTTATACATAAAAAAAATTAGAGCTCACTTTCATTTCATTTCTTGGAGGCAGTAGAGTCATAAATGGCGATGTGGATGAAAATATCGATGATTCTACACATTTTTTGTTTATTTGCATAAAAATTTTAATTAAAAAAAAGTTTTATGTTTTTTTTATTATATATTAAAAAAATATGGTGTTTTTTGGGGGGTTTCTTTAAAAAAAGTAACATTGTGTTTTTATAAAAGGTTTTAAAAAAATTTTGTTTTCATGAAAGTTTGTCTCAGTCATCCCTTTGAAGATGTATGCATCAAATATAATCAAACAATAACCTAGTTTATCAAAAAAAAGGTTTAAATAAGGTTAAGTAAGCCGTGAAAAATTTGACCAATTCCTTCCTTCCTCTCTCTCCTCTCTCTCTCCTCTTTCTGATTTGTGTAATTATCTCCATTCTATTTCCTTCCTCCATTTCCATTGTATTCCACTAATACTCTCTCTCTCTCCTCTCTCTCTCTCTCTCACTCCTCTCTCTCTTTCTCATATATATATATACATATATAAATAAATATATCTTTCATATATGTATATACTTATGTAATAATACCTGTGAATGCTCGCAGGATCTGTGTGTGTGTGTGTTGAGAGAATGTGTGTGTGTGTGTGTGTGTGTGTGTGTGTGTGAATACTCTATGAGTAGGTCTATATATATATATATATATATATTTAATTTTTCTATATTTATTATCAAAAAAAATCTGCAAAATTATATAGTGTCAGATGCGTGTTTCTTTTCTAAACAAATGCAGTGAAATAATTGTAAATGTATAAATAAGTTACATTAAATGAGGTTATGATACGCTAAGTATTAAGGTTATATTGAGTTACATTAGTTTACATAGATTTAAACTTTAATATTTCTTAATTAGTATATTCGTATTACAACCGTTTAAAGCGACTGGCAATTTTATCTTTATATTTATTATATTATTAGAGGGTGGTTAAAAAATACCTTCTAAGTGGGAAATAATTTTTTTAATAAAATACCATTTCGGTGAAGATCTATTGAACAGCCATATATATATATATATATATATACTGCTCGATATATATATATATCATATGTATCTATGTATGTATGTATGTAATATGTGTAATATGTGTGTGTAATAATATGTATGTGTGTAATGTGTGTGTGTGTGTGTGTGTGTGTGTGTGTGTATGTATGTGTGTGTGTGTGTGTGTGTGTGTGTGTGTGTGTGTGTCCACTTTTTACTACTCGTGCTCTCTCTCTCTCTCTCTCTCTCTCTCTCTCTCTCTCTCTCTCTATATATATATATATATATTACATTTTTCACCACCACTATACATATTCATCTCTATATATATATATATATATATATATATATATATATATATATATATATATATATATATATATATATATATATATATATATATATATATATATATATATACTATATATATATATATATATATATATATATATATATATATAGCCAATCGTGGTCTCGAGGTAACACTCTGGAGTACCATCTCAAGGGTAAGGGTTCAACACTTAGGACCATTTGAAAAATACAAATAATTGTTGCGTTTATTGCACAAACATCTTTGAATATTAATGTCCAGTTACTTACAGTGTTGCCCCCTGACCCGAGTGTTGGCCAATGCGTCGGGGAGTTGGGTGTCCAAAGACACGCTTTCGCTCCTCTTGGGGAGCTAAGCCTTCAGGTAAAATGATAGGTTTCCTTTGTAATCGTGAATGCCTCCTGGCACCTCCTGGAGTACCATCTCAGGTGGAGTTCAAACCCACCCGAGGACCATTTAAGCCACAAATAATTATTGCATTTATTGCCTAAACATCTTTTCTCTCTTTCATATATACATATATATATATATATATATATATATATATATATATATATATATATATATATATATATATATATATATATATATATATATATATATATATATATATATATATATATATATATGAATAGGTGAGTGGATGGCTTCCTAGGGAGAAAAGGTGGCTTCAAAGGGCAGAAACACTTGAAAAATAGCTGTTCTCTTTAGGTCTTTCCAACGAAACGGAATCATTACGAATGACTATCTAAACAACTATCAAAAAATACCCATGTCGAAATGGATAGTCTTAAAAAAAAAATTCTCTTTGCAAAATCTTTCTCATATATATATACTCAAGCACACTCTCGATATATATATCTTTCTATCCACTCTCTTGCTTTCTATATATATATATATATATATATATATATATATGTATATATATATATATATGTTACACGTTTTATATAAACAATTTTTTATTAGCACATTTTCAATAATTACTTTTTAATTAAAATATCACTGAGTAATGACACTGCAATGGCAAACACAAATTCACGTGAAACTAAAATTATCCACATCTGGTAACCCTGCTGGCAACTGACAAGTGCGTGAATAATGATTTAAAACGTTTCAAAACGTTCCTTCCAAAATTTTCGAGAACCTTATATTTAAATTCTAATACACACATACAGTATTATACAGTATATATATATATATATATATATATATATATATATATATATATATATATATATATATATATATATATATATATATATATATATATATATATATATAATTCGCATGACGTAACTAATCTGCAAACACCATGAAACTCATGAGGTCATTTTAAGTTATAGTTTGCTTTCTGCCAAAGGGTTTATAAAAATTACTATATATATATATATATATATATATATATATATATATATATATATATATATATATATATATATATATATATATATATATATATATATATTATATATAAATAGGAAGGATAATTGATTAATTTGTTTCTTTGATGAAAACCATTTGGATTGTTGCCAGAAGTTACAATATAAATAATTTAGATTAAGAGATGACAAATTTGGATTTGACGTCGAAATTCTCTTTGTTTGTTCGATTGGAAACTAATTTGATACTGTAGTTCAAAAAGTGAGAATCTATGGAGGGATTGTTTGTTGTACTTTCGTCTTTTGTATTTAGTATATTTTTTACTTTGTTGTTATTTTCAATTATTAATGTCATTGTTGGTTCCATACGTATTAAGAAATTCAGCCCCTCTCCAAATAAAATTCATTAAAGTTTGCTGCAGTATAGATGAATCACCCCTAACCTCTAAGATTAATAATGATATATATATATATTTGTATATGTATTATATATGTATATGTATGTGTATGTGTATGTGTATGTGTATGTATATATGTATATGTATATATATATGTATTTATATATATATTAGTGATAATGTGTCCGATATCAAATTCCCATCAGATGGTAGTGTTTCATTTATAACATTCATGGATGCGGTACCAAACTTTTTGTTATTTTGTAGCTACAACCATATGTATATGTATATGTATGTATGTGTATATATGTGTATGTGTATGTATGTATGTATATGTATATATGTTTATGTATGTATATATATATATATTTAATAATTATATATATATATATATATATATATATATATATATATATATATATATATATATATATATATATATATATATATATATATATACTATATATATGGTGATAATCGCCTTGACGAGAAACTCAGTTTGCTTTATATGTTCTTGAATCCAACTTTATTGGGTTGGAGGATGGCTCAGTTGTATAGCACCGGGCATATTGTCCTCACGCGCAACATGCGGTGGTTCAATCCCAGGCAGTTATATGTTCTCGTTATTTCTCCTGCCATATATATATATATATATATATATATATATATATATATATATATATATATATATATATATTCTTAAGTTTTATCCTCAATTACTAGCATAATTTTGTTACCAAGGTGCGGGAAGCGAATCCAGCTTAAGTGACCCCCGACCAACCTCTTTCCCCAAACTCCACCCTTAATGAAGGGGATTTTAGATTACTAAAACTATTATGTTCCAATTGTGTGGGTCTGAATAAGTTGATTATAAGCGATGAAATTAAAAATTAAGATATTCATAGCATATTCCAGTTAGTATTCAAAATCAAGTATAAAACAACCTATATATATATATATATATACTCTATATATATATATATATATATATATATATATATATATATATATACTCTATATATATATATATATATATATATATATATATATATATATATATATATATATATGTAAATATATTTAAATATATAAAAAAAAATATATATAAAAATATATATATATATATATATATATATATATATATATATAAATATATATATATATATATATATATATATATATATATATATATATATATATATATATATATATATATATATATATATATATATATATATATATATATATAATTTCCACCTAGCTGGCTTTGAGAAGAGAATTTCTCCCCACGAATCGAATCTTGAACTTTCGCAATGCAAGCCCGATTCGTTAATACAAACATTTTGCTTGCTATGCTATGAATACCCACATCCGAAACCTGTATTAAAATCCTCAATACATTTGCAACCATATCGGGAGTACTTAACTATTCCTCTTTACGAATTGCGGGTTAACGTTGTTTGTTTGTTTATGTTTTCAAGAGTGATAATTCAAACGAAGGACCTATGCTTTCTCTCCAGTCATAAAAAAAGGCTGCCCTTCAAACCATCATAAGTTCATAACAAAGCAAGAAACATTTTCCGAAAGAGCTCGCAATACCTTCCAAAACAGTCAAGCAAATGAGTAATTTTTAAACTGCTGTTAATTGTGGTTCAACAACAGTTGGATCCTCCAAATGACTAAACCGCATTCAAATTCTTAATGTCAATTGTACATTGGTGACATTTTGAATTGAAATTTTGCCCCATTTTGTGCTGATTTTCAGAAAGTGCAAAACTATAAAATTGGCTTTTAATTATGAGGAGCTACAAATTTTATTGGTCATTTTTTTTACTTTAAATTTAATTTAAATTGATTTTTATTTCTTATTTTAGTTTATATAATTAGCAATTAATTTTGCAGTCAATCTGTTTTGTATCAAAGCATAAACTCATTAGTTTGTTCGATTTAAAATTGTGTGTATGATGTCATATACACCTTTGGTAATGATTTACGCAACCACACTATTTACCTATTGACAATTGCCTATTAGCGCTCACCCACCGGTTTTAATTATTTGTAACCTAATCTTTTTTAATTATTTATAAAGGATATTTTCGCTAACTGCCCATTCAAGTGAATGGATATATATATATATATATATATATATATATATATATATATATATATATATATATATATATATATATATATATATATATATATATCCATTTTGCTTATGGTAGATGTCCTTTCTCCTCCTCTCTCTCTCCTCCTCCTGTTATATATATATATATATATTTATATATATATATATATATATATATATATATATATATATATATATATATACTATATATATATATATATATATATATATATATATATATATATATATATATATAACAAATAAATTTAAATAGTTTTTACTTCAACTCAAACTCTATTAATGTAAAGAACAAAGTAGTTTAAAACCACTAAGAAATAATTGATATATAATTAAGATGTAATTGGAGTATTATTATTTAAAGTACTATTTTGTTTAATTGCCTTATTTTAGGATATATATATATATATATATATATATATATATATATATATATATATATATATATATATATATATATATATATATATATATATATATATATATATATATATATATATATAATAATATGAAAAAGCAGAGGTAATTTCAACTTAAAGGTGGTTTCATTTGACATTTATTTTATACACAAAATATATATGTATATATATATATATATATATATATATATATATATATATATATATATATATATATATATATATATATATATATATGTGTCTATATATTTCTCTCAACTTCTACAATAGCTATACTGACTACGCCAATTTTGAATTTTAATTTTTTTTTTTTTTTTAATGTATTGCTGCTTGATACCAACAATGAATTTCAGTGGTAACGGACATGATTCAAAAGTTCGAAATATTTTAAATAATTTTTAAAAATCACATTTATGTTAAATATTGTTTCAAAAATGAAATATCTCAAAAAGTAAGACACTTACAGAAAAAAACAATTACATACTTGAAATCAGCATTATAAAGCTATTATTACAAAATGTAAGCATTCACAAATTAAATATTTCGAAGGTAAGACCGCCACAGAAAAAAACAATTACATATTTGGAATCTAGCCCGTTAAATACGGTACTAAAATAAAATAAAATAAGGAACTCGAACCGACAGAGGGTGACGTTTTCCATGCCTCGTAGGGAGGGGCAAAGCCCGTGACGCAAATGTGCAAGAGCGGGGTTCCGAACCTTTGAGGGGAGAATAGTCATACCCTGTCGTTCTGGAATGCCGAGAGACCTGATATCTTTGCGGTTTGCCGCGGAATTTCTTTAGTTAAAGGAAATTAAAACTGACGGAGTTCAAGACGTAAAGGTCCTATGTATTTTGAATCATATCCGTTACCACTTAAATTGATTGTTAGGATCATATACAAGAAAAATATTTAAAAAAAAAAATTAAAACTGACGAAGTCGTAAAACAGAAGAGGTCATATATATATATATATATATATATATATATATATATATATATATATATATATATATATATATATATATATATATATATATATATATATATAAATAAAAATATATATATAGTATATATATATATATATATATATATATATATATATATATATATATATATATTTATATATATATATATATATATATATATATATATATATATCGTGAATCATTCATCTTTAAAAGTTATAAATTCTAAATGTTTTGTTACTTTCCTGTATAAGAATAGGATAAGTCTTTTCAAAGAAAACCCTATTTCACAATTTTCAATTTTCTTTCAAGATAATTTACTTTTCAAACTAAAAACTCTCTAATTAAAATATTTTAAATCCTCTTATTTTTAGGCGTCGTTTAAATTTTATTACAATATTAATATTTTAAAAATATTTTAATACAATATTAAAATTAAATGATCATCACAAATAATTAACGCTATTACGTGCCACTTTAGTCACAAACTGAATTATAACAAAAAAATGGAACGAAAATGAAAAAAAACTTCCATTTTATTCAAAATGTTTCGAATGGAAAGAATATAATATTTGCATTTGGTCTGCAAACAAATTCGTAGGTATCAAAGCTCTTGAGCTTGATTTGTGCATATGCCTTTCTTTCGCTCATAACGTGTTGATTAGGTATTACTAAAATTTTGCAAACTGTGTTATTGGTTTTGAATAACTAATCAAAATTGTATGGTTTTTAATATTCAATTGTGCTTCATTGGAGTGTTATTATAATTAGACGAAATTTAATTTATCAAATATTAAATCGTATTAAAAAGATTAAGGATTAAATATAAGAAAAACAGCTCTCTCCTCTCTCTCCTCCATATGTATATATATATATATATATATATATATATATATATATATATATATATATATATATATATATATATATATATATATATATATATATATATATTACTCGTCAAAATTAACGCACCACAAGGGTACGTGGCAAAGGAAGGGTAGAAAAGGTTAAAGAACGCGAAGACACTTTATTGGACAATGACAATAACATGGTGGATTCCTCCCCAGAACCATAGGTTGATGAGGGTGAGGTAAGTTGTAAAGGTCTCGCAGTAAAGGTTCAGGCTCGGGCTGCAAACAAACAATGTGTTGTACGTACGGCCACGGCCGCGGGGGTGTTAGGTCTGTCTTAATACCGTGTATGACCCCCTCTGGAATGGATGAATGCCTGACACCATCTAGGCCTGCTCTCGAAGAGTGGGAGAATGTCCTGAACAGTTATTTGTTCTCATACGTCATTCAGTGCCTGTCGCAGGTGGTTTTTTGAGGGTCCTGGAGGCTGCAGCTGCTGATCCGATACTCGTGAATATCCCACAAATGTTCGATTCGGTTGAGGTCCGGACTATATGATGGCCACTCCAGCTCCGTAATTTGAACCGTCTTAAGGTAGTCGTTCACACATTGGGCCTTGTGTGGTCTTCCATTATCATGCATTAGGATAAAAGATACACTGATGTAGGTGGCATATGGCACGACATATGGTTCGAGAATATCTGTGATTTACCTTACGGAGGTAACAGTGCCTTCATTGAAGACGTGCAACCCGTCGGACTTGTGAGTTCCGATGGCCGCGCTCGAGCCGACTCACTCCCCTAACGGCAGCACCTGCAGCACACGGTATTACAATCCTCTCCTTGCTTTATTGTCGCAGTTATATCAAACATGCCGTCCATGAAGTACAGAGACACTTTGACTTTGAGTTCGTAAAAGAGCACCTTTTCCCATCGTAGACCGGGTCCAATGGATGCTCTTCGGGCAAATGCCAGTCGCGCCCTTCGGTGTGATATCGTGTGCTGTGGACCTTTGGCAGGCCTCCGAGGTCATTAATAATTATGTTCAGCAAGACGTCGGCATTATTGTCACTCACCCTGGTGCCGCGTACCTCCGCCAGCTGTATCCGCATATGTCTTGCCGTTGTTTGGCTCGTAATGCACGCAGACGTATAACCGGCCCACGTGAGTGTCGTGGTTCTGAGCTATCCTTTGCTCTCACTGGCGATCATGTGTCAGGGTTTGCTGGTACCGACTACCTTGTAATCGTTGTGTGCGCTACACCAAACAGTCGACCGAGTTCGGTACCCGTGTCCTTCAGCGTGGAGTGTTGTTATCTGCACGCACTGATCTCGACAGCTGACGCACTATCCTCTCCATGTTTATCGATTCACTTCTGTACGTAACGATCCGTCGCTAGATTATACCTGGACATAACCTAAAAAACAAGATCTCCCAGATCTAGTTAGGTGGTTTATATTCTCAAAATTTATCGTGGTGACGGTTGAAAACACAAAGAGAATTTCTCCTTGCGGTGGTTACATAATAGTTACACCTGATGCTGTCATCTGTAAAGCTGCGTGAGGCTCTGCCAGTTATGGCCTTCTTCCCGCGATGATACATTTCTAATCTTCGGTAAAGCGCTATTTTGACGAGTGTATGAGGTAGGTAGTATAGAGTTATATATATATATATATATATATATATATATATATATATATATATATATATATATATGTTATATATATATATATATATTAATTATATATATATATATATATATATATAACTTGAGGTATACCTAAATTAGGGTAATATTTGCTTCCTTTGCTTTAGAATATTGATGGACGAAAAGGACCGTCAGTAATTAAAAGAGTCTTTTGAAGACGTATAAAAAAAGAGATAAATCAAATGTTTGCCAAAATAATTGATGTAGCAGCGACGGTATTGTGTTACTCATAAAGTTATTAGGAGGAATGAGGGAAAGACTAGCAGGGGAATCAAGTTACTAATAAAGTTATTGGGAGGAATTGAGGGAGAGAAGCAGAGGAAAAGGAGGAGGTAAGAGAAGGGAAAGTTTTTGTAGAGGTAAAAGAGAGAGAAAATATTATTAGAGGATTGAGATTATTTTGTGTTAAATAAGTAGTGAAAATAGATTTATTTAAAGCGAATGTATGTTTTGAGGAAGCACATGTTGCGGTGCGGCCAATTATTTTTTTACCGTGTTCAACTCTGGACATATTATTTATAAATCAAATGTAATTCTTAGCTTTACCAACTTTACAAAGCTAAATTTTTATTTATTGCTCCCAGGTTTGATAAAGGTTCATATATATATATATATATATGTTATATATATATATATGGTATATGGTTGTTATATATAAATTGGTTGGTTTTTATTACAAGACTTATGTTAGATATATATATATATATATATATATATATATATATATATATATATATATATATATATATATATATACTCGTATATATATATATATACTCTATTATATATTCATTGGTATTTTAAACATATTATTATTATTATTATATTATTATTATTATTATTATATACGCATATAGATATATATATATATATGGTTATATATATTATTACAAATTATTATTATTATATATATATTATTATATATATATTATTATTATTACATATTGATATATATACATATATATTACATATATATATTATGCGCGTTATTATACATTATCGCCATTACAATATACATATATATATATATATAATATATATTATACATATACATACATACATATATATTATATATTATATATGATATTATATATATATATATATATATAAAGTTTTGAATGGAATTAGATGGATAGTCTGGGGGATTAAATCATTTTTGGGGTAGGTGTGGAATAATTATTGGAAGTAGAAGGTTGGGGATTATTTTTTATAATATTCGAAACAATTTTGGTTTTAATAACTTTAACTTTTCCATCCTTTATTAAGCCAAAGTAATTAAAGTTTTTTATTTCTTTTTTTAAAAGGCTTTTCAAAAGTTTTCCTATTCATTTTAAAAAAAAAAAAAAAAAAAAATCATATCATTTACACAGGTTCGAGTGGCAACCTTTGGTGGGATTCTTATATCTAAAAAAATAAAAATAAAAAGGTACTTTGTTATTCACTTAACAAAGTTGCTCTATATATATATATATATATATATATATATATATATATATATATATATATATATATATATATATATATATATATATATATATTATATATTATTATTATTATTATTATTATATTACATAAATTATATACATATATATATATATTATTATATATATTATGTTATATATATATATACATATGTGGTATATATATATATA
>JABUQX010139898.1:22500-26985 GCA_015478945.1 Trachelipus rathkii
TTATTATATTATTATTATTATTATTATTACATATATACATATTATATATTACAGTATATATATATTACAGATATTACATATTATTATTATTACATATTATTACATACATACATTACATACATTACATTGTTACATAATATATATTATTGTATTGTATATATATATATATATATTATATAAGATATACATATATATATTACATATATATATATATACATATTATTACATATTATTATATTAGCATATATTATATATATTATATATAAAGTTATATATTATATATATTATAATATTAAATATATATATATATTATTATTATGTTATATAAAAGAGTTATGTTATTATATATTATATATTAAGTATTATATATATATATTACATATATATATATAAAGAAGTATATACATATATACATATACATATATATGTATATTATTGTTATTACATGGGTTGCTATTATTATTAGCATATATAATACTGTCTGTGTCTCTTTCTGCGTGTGGTAATGTCGACCATCAATTCTTAATAATTTTGAAGGTAATGAAAGGGAGATAGTTTCGAAAATGAAGCAAACATTACAATGCTTTTTCGTAACTCCTAATTTTTATATTAATACTATTAAGCTCTTTCATTTTCTAAGTTTTAAAACCCCATTATTTCTGTTTCCAGTTTATTTTCAAAAGTTTCTAGAGAAATAACTCCTTCCCTAGGCGACACTGATTTTGGGCTTTGCTGTTGGAAATTGTTGGAAAATGTGATTTTTCTTATTGGTTTACGTTTGTAATGGTTATTACTATATCGAGAAGTTAATAAATAATTAATAAGTTCTCAAATATTATTTGTTTACAGAGAAGTCATGATTTAAAAAAAATTTTAATAACTTTTCCAGCATTATATGTTTTCAAAATCCTTTCTTTGGAACAAAAATTAATGAAAAAAAAGTTAGCTGCCAGTCTTTCACTTCACCATCATGTTTCTCACTCTAAGTTATTAGCAAATAACATAAAGTTACAATAGTTCTTAAATTTTATAGAGCATTCTATACGCTAAATTAAATCAAACTTCACAGCTAGATTCACTTTAATAATAATTGCATAGCTAATACTATGTTCATGTTAGAAATTAAGAATTTTTTAGGTGGAAACCTCAAATTAGATTCCTAGGAAAATATTTTCAAAGAGGTTCCTCTGCAGCATAAGACGCTGAAGAAGGGTTTATACCATGTTAAAATAGAAGGTTATTATAATAAATGTATTCGTCTTTAGACCCATCTTCAATTGAATCGTTCATTAGGACTTAAAGCATAGCTTATCAAGTAAATCCTCGTTGAATAAATAGTTGTTTAATTGTTCAATTGTTCAAATATTGTTCAATTGTTCAAAAATTGTTCAATTTTTTGGCTTTTGTAAAGATTTTTCAACGTTTTTATTATAGTCAAAAGTGATGTTTCTGATGCGTGAATCCCAATGCAGTTTTTTAGAATATTCTTAAATAATATATATATATATATATATATATATATATATATATATATATATATATATATATATATATATATATAAATGTTATATATAAATATTTATATATATAAAAGAGTTAGGTTATATTATTATTATACATATTTATTTATATATATATATATATATATATATATATATATATATTATATATTATATATATATATATATTTATATATATATATTATATATATATATATTTATATATTATATTATATTATTATATATATATATATATATTGTTAATATGCTATTATTATTATTATATAAATATATAGTTCGGTTATTATATATATTTCATATATATATTATATATATATATATATTATTATATTATATATATATTATTGGTTATTTATTTATTATTATATATTTATATACATATTATATATATATATATATATATACATATACATATATATGCAAGGCTATATATTACATCCATGTGTTAAGTCAATCAACATTGCTTGAAATACAGTTACAAGCATATTTTTCTTTCAGGATTTTGAAAAATATATTACTATCAGTTGGTTTTATTTAAAATTGTTTTCGATAATCCGTTCACCATTACAATTTCTTCTTCACTTTCATCTAGAGTGACGTCACGAATCACAACATTGCACAATATTCGAAATAAATATATTTGGTGATAAACATTCTAAAATTTTAACAGAATATTCACTCATTCCTGATAGGGTCAATAATAGGGTATAATAGGGTCAATAGTGTGATTGAATATTCACTCATTCCTGATAGGGTCAATAATAGGGTATAATAGGGTCAATAGGGTGACTGTCAATAGGATGACTGACTAACCTTTTAACGTACAGGATGCTATGAGTAGTCAGTGATTTATTCCCCTTTGATATAATATAATAATGACTGATATTGGAATCGATAATTCCTAAAATAAAACTATGAGCTTAGTGGAGATACTGTTGACGATCGTATTTCCAATAGTATAAATTTTCAAATTTATCGACTGTCTTCATCGATTAATTGATATCGATATAATAATGGCCGATTTTAGTATCGATTATTCCCATAATCAACCTATTATTTATTGGAAACAATCATATAATTTTTTTTACTGAAATTTCATTAAACAATTAAGGGATGACAAGGATTAATAAAGCGTTAATCTATTTTATTAAAAATTTAATAAATATATTTTAATGATAATTATTTGAAAGAAAATTAAATAAAAATAATTTTTATTCTTTATGAGTAATTATAATAAATTTATTATTTCATTAAATCTTTTTTAAACATTTTTGTATTTTATTTTATTAATTATCTATTCATCATCATTTCCAAACTGATGCTAATATATATATATATATATATATATATATAAATATATAAAAACAAATAAAAAAATATATATATATATATATATATATATATATATATATATATATATATATATATATATATATATATATATATATATATATATACTTTTAACTTAGGATTTTGAGCATTGAGATCGACTATCCTTCAACCTATCGCCAAAGAGTTTCGAAACCCACACCGTTAGGCAGTTGTGAGAGAACCCACGACCTTTCGATTAAAAAGTAGCTAATCGACAGTTGAGCCATAAGGTACTCTAAAGCTTTTTTAAACAGGGAAAGACAGTGTTGCTAGCCCTGTCACTCCTGTCCCTGTCGCCCCTGTTGCCCTGTCGCCCTGTCCCTGTCGCCCTGTCGCCCTGTCGCCCTGTCGCCCTGTCGCCCTTTCTCTCTCTTACATGATCCGATTTTGTCGACATTTTTATCTTCCACCAGATATTGCAAATACTATCATTATTCAAAGCGAAATTATGTTAAGTTATTAAAATATTACGATAAATAAATAAATACATAAATAAATAAAGAAATAAATAAATAAAAAACTCCTACTCCAACTAAATTAATTTTGCTAAAAGTATCAAATAATAAATTTTTAATGTATCGAAAGAACTTTTGATATGAAGTTGCTCTTCCTCTTCATTTATGGAAAAATATTAATTTTTCTTTGAATAATAATTTCGCGCAAAATTTTAAATTTCATTGAAATTAATAAAAAATTTTCTTTAATGTTTTATTAATTTCTTACCTGCTTCCAGTGGAAATTCTAGCCACAAATTTTCATTAACTCCGTCGAAAAAACAACGAAAAGTCTGCAAAAACTTTTGGAGATATACACACTCATCATTGATCTCCTTTGATTCCTCTCATTTCCTCTTTCCGTACTGTTGTTAAGACATTGACGACAGTATAGGATATATATATATATATATATATATATATATATATATATATATATATATATATATATATATATATATATATATATATATATATATATATATATATACTTACTCGTATATAATAAATAATAATAAAGATTTTTTTCGTTTTAATTTTAGACTCTTGATCATTTAAAAGCATTTGGACACAAACAAAATAATTAAAATGTACGCAAAATACTTGCCATCGATGTTCTAATTTTTCAGTTAAGAAAATTTTCGTGTTTATTTAAGTCTAGTTAAGATTGATTAGGCCGGTTAGGTTAGGTTAGGTTAGATTGGGTTACTTAGGTTAGTTAGGTAAGGTAAGGTTATAGTTTGTTACAATGAATTACGTTATGTGCACTTATTTATTATCGTGTTTTAAGAATCTGCTTATATATATATATATAATATATTATATATATATATATATATATATATATATATATATATATATATATATATATATATATATATATAAAGAGAAATATATATTTATATATATATATATATATATATAAATATATATATATATATATATTTGTAATTTTATATTTTTTTTTTTTATATATATATATATATATATATATATATATATATATATATATATATATATATATATATATATATGAAGTTTAAAAAGAAAGATGTTTGGAATTATATAAGGAGAAAAGAAAAATAATAAAAAGTGCATAC
>JABUQX010139899.1:0-5000 GCA_015478945.1 Trachelipus rathkii
CATTGTACTTCGTTCCACGGATCAAGGGTGGTGTTTAACCGTTTCGCATTTATCATTAAAAACGCTTTGCGCGTGCGCCGCTTCACCGGGGCGATTTGGGCTAATTCAGGTCAAAAATATATTTCGACTGACCTTTTTCTGTAAAAATACTAGTTCCAATAACTACGTTGAGCCTAAGGTAGGCTAAATTTAGAGATAAGCCTTTTTGTATCCATGCCGATTTAAGCTAATACCAGGTCAAAAGGTAATTCCAGTATAGACAAGAATCATTGTTATTATTATTATTTTATAAATATATTTCAAACTGAAACATGCTGGATCCGTGAGATCCTTTAAGCAGGTAAGAGGAAATGTTTTCCCGTAATCCTTATCCCTATATGACCTCGTATGTGATTGGTCGAGGATTTATTTTATCGTCTTTTGAAAATTAACTTTGTTCTTTTAAACTTGTATTTGAGCAGGTTTGTGTTTTATTATTTTAGACCCAAACTCATTTTTAAAATCATAGTCATTTTTGCTGTTAAGGTGCACAAATTATCTGATTTGTATTAAAAATGTGTTTATTTTTACTAAGTGTATATCCATATTTATAATAAATACTTACATTGAGGAGTAATTATTAATTTTAATTTCACTAGATTAGATAATAATTAATTCACTAGATTTATAGTAGATCACGTGAAGCAAAACACAAGAGCGCCCGCAAGCGCGACCCGGTGCGGAACCGACGCATGAACCCGCCGGCGTAATATTACTACGCGGTCGCGAAAATATGGAGCGTTGTATTTCAAAGTGGTAGGGCATACGTCCTAGAGGTTGATATCTTTTGGACACCGTCCCATTCAGTATGTATAATATTAGTTTGTGTACTGTATCAAGGTATATTTACGAACCTTATAACATGTGTTCAAGCGCATTAGTTTATTTAAAGTCCTGGTATATCAGTGTTTATTACAAATCAAGGGAGATATTCTCGATGGTTGCCGAATGCATACAACATCTGATATAGAAGAGGTATGAACTTACATACTTCGATGTAATTTTGAAGTATAATAATATGATACCAATACTTGAAGTCCATAAAGATTTGTACAATGAGGGGAAGTTTATTATGCATGTACACACATTGTGTATTTAATTAATATAGTAATTATGTAATAATATTTTAGATTAAACAACTTTTTTTCATAACTTATACATAGAGAAGATTAAAACCGTAAAGACATACCTTGAAAAGGGAGGGAATGGGATAACTTCTATACAATAACTCTACGTCGTATATAGGTGTAACTTTAAGGCATATAAAACTTGTTTTACATTCCTTAAAGTAATAAGATCTTAAAGGCATACCACAAAGAGGAACATGGCCTACGTCACAGCCGGAGTATTTGTTCTATTTCCCTCAAGGAATTATAACTTTAGGATAAATAAAACAAACTGCTTTTCTACAAAACAAAATGTTCTTTTCAAAACTAAATGTTTTTCAAGAAACTCTACCAGTGAAATGGTATTTTCTATAAATAAAATTAAAAATGTTCAAGTAAGAAATAAAATGTACGGTTCATAATATAGGAAACGGTATATTTGAAAATACAAAAATGATGTAATGAAAGTTTACAACGGCGTATCATAAAGAAAATATTTTCGTGACCGCGTAGTAATATTACGCCGGCGGGTTCATGCGTCGGTTCCGCACCGGGTCGCGCTTGCGGGCGCTCTTGCGTTTTGCTTCACGTGATCTACTATAAATCTAGTGAATTAATTATTATCTATTCTAGTGAAATTAATAATTATTCCTCAATGTAAGTATTTATTATAAATATGATATACACTTAGTAAAAATAAAACACTTTTAATACAAATCAGATAACTTGTGCACCGCTTAACAGCTAAAATGACTATGATTTTAAAATGAGTTAGGGTCTAAAAGATAATAAAACACACCTGCTCAAATACAAGTTTAAAGAACAAAGTTAATTTTCAAAAGACGATAAAATAATTCTCGACCAATCACATACGAGGTCATATAGAGATAAGGATTACTCCGACCAATCACAAGTAAGAAAAACATTCCCTTCTTACCTGCTTAAAGGATCTTACCGATTCCAGTATGTTTCAGTTTGAAATATATTTATAAAAATAATAATAATAACAATGATTCTTGTCTATACTGGAATTACCTTTTGACCTGGTATTAGGCTTAAATCAGCATGGGATACAAAAAGGCTTATCCTAAATTTAGGCTTAAATTTAGGCCTAACGTAGTTATTGCACCACATTTTACAGAAAAAGGTCAGTTTGAAATATATTTGACCTGAAACAACCCCAGCGGGCTACAAAAAGATTCCTAAATTTAGGCCTAAAGTAGTTATTTCAACACATTTTACAGAGAGAGGTCAGTTTCGTATCTGTAAGGATTGCGGGTTGTTGTGTTTTCTCGTGATGGATTGTCAATGTACATAAGATAATAATAATAAAATAATAAAGAAAATCCGAATTATTTAAAAAACTTTAAAATAATTAACATAGAGCGAATAATATAAATGTAAAGTGAATAATTGTTATTTTTAAATAAAACTTAGAAAGATTTTAATAATACATGTTATGTTAGCAGAAGAACTTATTTTGTTATTTTATACTTATTACATGGCTAAAGATGGTGTAAAGCAGTAAGTCAATAGAACAAAAAAGTGGCGCCAGCTTGGTGTAAGGGGTGCAGGGCTGACCTTACTGATTTACTGATTTATTGCTGTACATAAAATATATGTTTTTAATAAAAATTTCATAAAATTTTAGTAAAGGTTATTTTAAAACTTGGTAGTTATAAAATTTATAAACAAAAGGAAGTATTAACAGTTAATAATAAATTCTTTGTTCAAGATAATGATTGATTTATTATAGAAGTTTTGAAATTTGAAATAATTTAGTTATATTTGAATGAGAGTAATATAAATATACGTGTTTAATTAAAACATAAAATGTTTTAATAAATTATACGTTATATGTTGTAAGTGAGTGTGCGTGTGGATAAGGAAATGCAAATCATCTGTGTGTGGGTGTAAAGAGTAAATCTGTGTGTGTAAGTAAATCTGTGTGTGTAAATAAATCTGTGTGTGTGTGTGTAAAGTAAATCTGTGTGAGGTGTAATAAGTAAATCTGTGTGTGAGTGTAAAGTAAATCTGTGTGAGTGTAAAGTAAATCTGTGTGTGAGAATTGTAAAAAGTAAATCTGTGTGTGTGTGTGTGTGTGTGTGTGTGTAAGTGTAAATGTAAGGATTGTCACATGGGTAATCTTAAGTGTCTATGGGTAGTGTGAATGTAAGTGTCATAGTGAATGTGTGTATAAGTGTCATAGTGAATGTGTGTGTGTGTGTGTGTGTGTGTGTGTGTGTGTGTGTGTGTGTGTGTGTGTGTGTGTGTGTGTGTGTGTGTGTGTATGTGGTGTGAAATTGTTCTAAATAATAATGGCACAATAGGCATGAAGTAAATAACACTAAGTATAATAATAAAAATAAAAAAATAAAATAATAAAAATAATAATAAAAAGTATTAAAACGAAATAAAAAAACGTAATGTTAATAAATATATGAGTTAAAGCAGTAAAACATATGAGTTAAAGCAGTAAAACATATGAGTTAAAGCAGTAAAGCAGAAAGTTAAAGCAGTAAAACATGAGTTAAAGCAGTAAAGCAGTAAAACAAAAGCATACTAATCCCTCCTTGGTGTTAGGTCACACCTCTATTGATTTACTGATTTACTGCTTTAAGGTATGTAATGTTAATAAATATATGAGTTAAAGCAGTAAAACATATGAGTTAAAGCAGTAAAACATGAGTTAAAGCAGTAAAGCAGAAAGTTAAAACAGTAAGCAGAAAGTTAAAACAGTAAAGCAGAAAGGATTAAAGCAGTAAAAGCAGAAAGTTAAAAAGCAGTAAAAGCAGTAAGAACAAAAACATACTAATCCCTTTGGGTGTTAGGTCACACCTCTATTGATTTACTTACTGATTTACTGCAAGTAAAATATAATGTTAATAAATATATGAGTTAAAAGCAGTAAAACATATGAGTTAAAGCAGTAAAACATGAGTTAAAGCAGTAAAGCAGAAAGTTAAAACAGTAAAGCAGAAAGTTAAAGCAGTAAAGCAGAAAGTTAAAGCAGTAAAGCAGAAAGTTAAAGCAGTAAAGCAGTAAAACAAAAGCATACTAATCCCTTAGGTGTTAGGTAACACCTCTATTGATTTACTGATTTACTGCTTTTAAGGTATTATGTAATATTAATAAATATGTGAGTTAAAGCATTAAAAACATGAGTTAAAGCAACAGTAAAACACATGAGTTAAAGCAGTAAACAGTAAAAACAAAGCATACTAATCCCTTAGGTGTTAGGTAGCTTACCTCTATTGATTTACTGATTTACTGCTTTAGGTATGTAAAGTTTATGTTTTTAATAAATATTTCGTACAATTGTAGTAAAATAAAGAATGATTATATATCAGACACTGTGGATTTGTCTGTTTAAATACAATTTTTAAAAATCACAAGCCACAAAGTATTAAGTCAAGAAGTATTAAGTAAAAAATAATGTTAATAAATATATGTGTTAAAATAATAGGTCTGTAATGAATGTTACAGTTTTAGGTTCACGAAAATGTTTTAATAAAAATGTTTAAGTATGAAATAAAAATGTGACTCATAGTATATTTGAAAAGAAATTCTTTGAAATGTTTAAGTATGAAATAAAAATGAATGACTTATAGTATATATATATTTTTCATTCACGTGTGGTTATATTGCGCCTGCCGGGCACGCAGCGAACGAGACGCAAAATATTGCGCCTGCAGGCGCACGCGGCGAAGGCAGGTACGCGCCAGGATGGCGCCACACGGGACCGCGACGGGCAGGGACGCGGCAGGACACCTGCAGGTGCAGGAGTGTGGGCTTCGCGGTGGGATCATGCAGCCGGCCTGGTGGGCGCTTATGATCTGAGGTAGACAAAGATGA
>JABUQX010139899.1:15000-32532 GCA_015478945.1 Trachelipus rathkii
TTAGTTATTTATTATAAGAAGATAAGAAGAATGGACATTCGGCGGAGTTGGCTCGTATAAGTCAAGAGAAGGAATGGATCAAGCACCAAAATGGCGTCCGGTAGCTCAGCTGTTAGAGCACTCGCCAGTAGTAACAAGGGGATTCCGGTAAACGAGAGTGACCGCGACCTTTTTGACCTTTTTCTGACCGCGACCTTTTTGAGCTCGAATTTTTTGGGCTTTGACCTTTTTGGGCAACCAAATTTTTTGAGAACCCAAATTTTTGAGAACCCAATTTTTTGAGAACCCAAATTTTTTGAGAACCCAAATTTTTTAGAGAACCTAATTTTTGCAACCCTTCGAAGAAGGGTTTACTGTCGCTGGTGCGTAAACAGCTTTTCGTTGTACAATCAATCTGCAAATTTTTTTGAGAACCCAAATTTTTTTGAGAACCCAAATTTTTTTGAGAACTAATTTTTTTGGCAACCCTAATTTTTGGCAACCTAATTTTTTGCAACCCTTCGAAGAAGGGTTACGCACGGTTGCGTCAGCAACCGTTGTATATTACCCTATTTTACGCCCCCTAATTTTTTTTCGACCGTGGGTCATTTTGCCACGGTAATTTTTCTTCCCCTTTGATCTTCCGTAGGTCATTTTGGCCACGTTAATTCCCCAGCTACCCTTTGGTCTTCCATGGGTCAATTTTGTCCCACGGTAATTTTTAGCTACCCTTTGGTCTTCCATTTTGGCCCACGGTAATTTTTTGCTACCCTTTGGTCTTCCATGGGTCAATTTTACGGCCCACGGCTTTTTCGACCAACCTTTGGTCTTCCATGGGTCGAATTGGCCCACGGCAATTTTTTGCTACCCTTTGATTATTTCCATGGGTCATTTTGTTACGGTAATTTTGGCTGCCTTTGAGGGTCTTCCAGGGGTTGAATTCCATTCTTCCAGATCCATTCCCATTGGGTCATTTTGCCCTGGTGTTCCAGTCTTCCATGGGCTTGGCCATTTTGATGTCTTTGCCGTTTGACCATGACCTTTCGACCCAGCAACCCCGCCATATGCATGGGTCAGAGATTTTGGCCCACTTGATTTTCTGGCCACTCGTTGCCCCACCGTCCACATCATTCGTTCCTAGCCGAGACGCTTGTGTGGATCATCCCTTGAACACCTACTACACACACACACACACCTGGATTGCTTACTCATTCACCACCCACCATATACATTCACTGTCCACCCTCCACCACACTATGTCACCCATACATACATTCACTATGACAGTTATACACACTATGACACTTATAAGCGCACACTCTCCATAGACACTTTCATTAAACCATATACACTTACACTCACACTCACACACAGATACACTTACACTCACACACTCGATATTTTGATGCCTCAATTTTGATGCCTCAGCATTGATGCCTCAACTTTGATGCCTCAGCATTATTGCCTCAACTTTGATGCTCCATCATAAATGCCTCAGCACTGATGCCTCAACTTTGAAGGTTCATCTTTGATGACGTCATCTTTGATGACGTCATCTTTATCGATTCATCTTTGATGATTCATCTTTGATGAAATCATCTTTGATGGCTCATCTCTACCCTACATCATAGAGCAGAGCTACACATTTGAGACAGTGACCGCAAACGTTTCAGAGTCCGCGTCCGCAGGTCAGCCCCTCCGCGAAACCGCCGCCGCGTGCGCCCGCAGGCGCAATATTACCGCCGCCGCGTGCGCCCGCAGGCGCAATATTTCCGCGTAACCGCCGCCGCGTGCGTCCGCAGACGCAAAATTCCCGCGTGAACGAAAAATATGATATCAATGTAAACTATTCAAAGAATTTCAAATATACTATGAGTCATTCATTTTTACTACAATTGTACGAAATTTTATTAAAAACATATACTTTACATACCTTAAAGCAGTAAATCAGTAAATCAATAGAGGTGTTATTACCTAACACCTAAGGGATTAGTATGCTTTTGTTTTACTGTTTTACTGCTTTAACTATCTGCTTTACTGCTTTAACTCTCTGCTTTACTGCTTTAACTATCTGCTTTACTGCTTTAACTATCTGCTTTACATACCTTAAAGCAGTAAATCAGTAAATCAATAGAGGTGTTACCTAGGGGATTAGTATGCTTTTGTTTTACTGCTTTACTGCTTTAACTATCTGCTTTACTGCTTTAACTCTCTGTTTTACTGCTTTAACTCTCTGCTTTACTGCTTTAACTTTCTGCTTTACTGCTTTAACTATCTGCTTTACTGCTTTAACTCTCTGCTTTACTGCTTTAACTCTCTGCTTTACTGCTTTAACTATCTGCTTTACATACCTTAAAACAGTAAATCGATAAAATCAATGGGAATGTTACCTAAAAGGATTAGCATGCTTACTTTCTGCTTTACTGTTTTAACTTTCTGCTTTACTGCTTTTAACTTTCTGCTTTACTGTTTTAACTCATATATTTATTAACATTATGTTTTTTATTTTGTTTTAATACTTTTTATTTATTTTATTATTATTATTTTTTTTTTATTTTTTTGTTTTATTATTATTATTATTATTTTGTTTTAATACTTTTTATTTAAAAATTGTAATGTAAGAAAAACACACATAGTTATATAAACATTTTATTTTAATAAAATTGTACGAAATTTTATTAAAAACCTTTTTATATATACGAGTTTTGGGGGGTAGTAAAATCGCATTTTTTCATTTTAAAGCATTTATTACATAATTAGAAACTATAAAATCATTGACATACAAATTTTTAGCATCAAATATATTTACAAGTTTATTAAAACATACATTATTTAAAAAGCATATAATGAAATAAATACAATAGACTCCACATAAATTAGAATATAAGGGTTGAACAGGGTAAGACATAGTTTTTACACAACTTACATTATTATATTTTAAAAATAAGGTGATATAATGATTATTCAATATAAATTTTAAGTTCAAAGAATCAATTATGTGAACAGCATCGTTTTTTGCTCTATAAACGGAAATCCAATGGCCTGTTGAGGTGATGTGACGAGGCAATGTATTGAATATCAAGCAGGTATCCTTCTCCAACTTTACAGAGTTTATTTCGTTAATGGCGAACACTCCTAAAAAGCGAGGTTCATTTTTAAACACCGATTTTATTTCCTCTTCATTCATCTTTAATAATTCAAAAGTACGTTGCGTACTCTGTCAATTTCAATGAGTTGAGGATGCTCAAGATAGACCACTACAGTGATGGGTGTTTGTAGACTCGATCCAAAAGAGAGACTTAGTCCTAGGGTACCCTTTCTCAAAATGTTTAAATGATAGGCGTTACAAGCTGAAAGGTCAGCTGTGAGATCATAGGCATATAAATTACTATTCTTTGCGTATTCTTCAAGATTTAAGCCTGTCCCACTATCATTACATGATACAGTATTGGCTATTAAGTCGTAAAAAGGAGTGCAGAGAGATAGGTCTCCGTTGTATAACATTTCATAATCACGTCCGTGAGGAAGTCCATTCACATGTAAACTGATGCCTCTAAGCCCGAAAGGTGTGAATTTATAGGGTGATTTTTTATAATTCCCAGAGTAGGCGTCATGTTCCACAATCCCTATTATTACTTTCTGTGGTAAATTTCCATTCACAATGTTAGGGATATTGATACTCGATAACCCTTGAGTGAAATTAAATATCTTGGTTTCAACTCTCTTAATAGGGTACTTTGCTGTAGTATTCAAAAGCGAATTTTCAATTTCCAAATGACGCTGTGGTGATAATTTCACTTTTCTGACATAGAGATAAGCCTCCAACAGCTTGAAAACAGGTTCTGGACATACAGCTGTAGCAGTAGGTTTACTTTTTATTTTAAGAGCAAATTTAGGATTTGAACGTGATAAAATGATTCTAGTATCTACAGATGGTAGAATGAGTCTTTCTTGAGAGAAGATATCGCCATTTAATCGACCGTAAAATTCATAAGTATTATTTATGACTTTAGCTGCTTTATCTATATGTGCAGCTTCATCTTTGAAACTATAAAAACCACATGATTTGAGATGAGACTGTTTAGCGTCGTCTGAATAATTTAACAAATGCTCTATATAGCTTCTATAAGGATAGTTAGCCGCTGACGCCCCTAGTGAAGTTCCGTTAAGATAGACTTCAACCTGGGAGAAACATGTATACAGGAAATTTGATTCTGTATATACTATATGGTCATCACCCGTAGGAAGATCTGTACCATCAGGTTTTGTGAATTTCGTTTTTACATATAAAAACACATTAGAGGGGTCTAGGTACTGATCAGAAGTACCTGGAATATTGAACTCTAGAGGAACATCTGTATTGGTAATTGAATGCAAAGGATTAATACTGATAAAGTTGGACTCGCTAACGCTAATCTGTGTAGGGTTCACGGAGAAGAGATCCAATTCACTCTTACAGCAATCAGGACTAGAAGGATGAAGGAAATGCATCTTGCATGTGCGAGCTCTGGACGTATAATGAACATTTTCATGAAAAACATTACTTATATACACACATCGTATAAAAGTTATCAGTTAGTAATTAAATAGCAAATACATCAATACATTTTTTCTTTAGAGGTTTTTTCCGTTTAGTCTTTTTCTTTATGACAATCTTCTTGATCCCTCGCCCCTGACCTGACATTTTACGTCTTATTTTACGCTTAACATCATCCAACATCTCATCTGAAACATCGGCGATACGTCTTTTTAAAGCTGTACGAGGATTATTTCCTGCAGCAATATCTTGAATAGTATGCAAGCCTGTTCTTATAGCTTTTTTACCTATATATTCCCCACCTCTCCTGAGTAGAGGCCTTGCACTTCTCCATAGCTTGGCAAAAAATCCACCAAGGCCATACCCCCTCTGCATTTTTGATCCTCTGAATACCCTTTCTTCGTCCATTATTACAGGAGTGTCTTTCTTATACTATCTTTACACTGGGAGAGTATGTTAATGAATGAAAAAATATATCTGACTACACCTCTTATATATTCCATTATGCTGTAATTACTGCATCTGTTTCTTTCTAATATGAACTTTGCATAACAATGCGCCGTATGTAAAGGGGAAAGGATTTCCTTCTACATCTTTTATATGCACGCGTACAGAGTCAAAATTTGATCTATTCAGAGGTAGATAATGAACATTAGGGAATGTTATAACTTTACTCTCTTTGGGAAAATATACTACTCTTAATAAAGGAGCTTTAGTATTACCTACATATTGATGATCAATTATATTTGTATATACATAAGCCATACCTGGATGATTGAGCATCTCGGATGGGGTACATGTATAATGCAGTACTCGATCTGCTTCATCTTTTTGTTCATGCCAAGTCAAGGGTTTATTCTCCACAGATAGTATAACCCTCTTCAACATAGTAGGGATATCATGAAGTATATCCAACTCAGCATCACGTCTACGAATATGTTTACGTTGCCATGGCGAACGCCTGAGAAAAAACATGTCACGGTCTCGTAGGTTTACACTTACTTTTGAGCTTAAAGATATTATTACTTTATCTTCATAGGTACGCATTTCAGTTTTGTATACCAAGTCCTTACACATAATACTCATATCAAAGAGAACGTTTAAATGACTAAAAATAGCAGGCACCGATTTAAAATATGACCGTCGCAAAGTAAATTCTTCAAAGAAGTATTCTTTTGTACCAATCCTGGACCTAGGCAGATCACGAGTATCTTTCACTTGTAATATAGTTTCAACACATTCTACACTTCTGTACACCAACATCCAGAATAGATTGTGAGGTAAATTTTCTATGTCCGTATTTAATATCATTTCACACCTACTTCGTATGCATCTCTTTCAAGTTGTATAGGATTCATTAACACAGTTGTAAAATCCGAGAGTTTATTATCGGGATGTAAATCTAAGGAGGCTGAAGACGGGAGAGTTATATAAAAGTGATCTACACTCTCCATGATTATAATGACAACTGATTAATGATTCTTAACTTCACTTGCTTTTATATAAGTATTAAACTTGGCAGGATATCCCCTCCATTTCACCAGATACTGTTTATTTTTCCTTTTCCTCTCGTAGCTAATATTTTTTTCAATTTTATATTCATGAGTTACAGGATTGAACCTTACTTTTTGTATTTCCTGTTTATAAAATCCCCCTTTTATTTTTTCACCATCTAAATCTTCCAGGTAATATAGCTTTAAACTATCACGACTGAGTGGACGGATATTGTGCACTTTAAAAACTTCAGTAGTCCAACCGGATTCATATCCTTTTCTAAACCTTTCTTCTGTTCGAGATACTCTTACATAATCGTTTACCTTTATTCCTGAATTATCTTTTATTTTGTTTTCTTTTTCATGTAGATGGGTTCTACGGCCTCTAGTTTTTGACATTTCTAAAGGAGTTGACTTTATAGTTCTATGGTAAGATCTGTTATAAGAATAAGCCAAATCGTCCAGTATATCAATATATTTAAAAGTATTCATTTTAGTAAAGTACCTATGCATGCGTTCTTTAATAGTACGTTGGACTCTTTCAACTATTGCCGCTTTGTTTACGGAAAATGTATTGTAATAGCTTATACCATACTCCCAGAGCAGCTCCTGAAACTCTCGCCCCTTGAATTCCATTCCTGAATCTGTCCAAAATGATTTAGGTGTTCTCCTCTCATCCTCTATAATTTCAAGTACCATCTGCAACTGTAACTGATCTTTTATCTTTTAAGGGCTTCAACCACAAGTATCGAGAATATACGTCAATTGTAAAAAGTATGTATTGAAAACCTTCATTGTAAGAGCTGTATTTAATCATTTCGGATAAATCTAACTGCCATATGCTGTCGAGCTGTGGAGATATGGTTTTCCGTGTAGGAAATTTTTTTCTTACAGGTTTATGTAGAGTAAATGCATCTTCACCTTCTAAATATGCTTTTAACTCTTTTTTCTCAATATTAGGATACCTTAAAGCAAACCTAGTGAAACCCCCAAAACTGTTTGGCTCCCTCAGATTGAAGTAATACTTATCAACTACCTCCTTTGCGTCCATGTTGACTACTGACACACGTGTAAGCAATATATATATATATATATATATATATATATATATATATATATATATATATATATATATATATATATATATATATATATATATATATATATATATATATATATATATATTTGAACCAAAAATGTGATATAAAGGGCAAGGGGTTAAAGAAAAAGGTTTAAAATAACATATTTATTTATACACAAACATTACAACTAAATAAATATATACATGATAATACATAATTACGATTTAATCCAAATAGGTTTATTATAAGGTGTTTTTCTTATTCGTCCTCTGGTGACACGTTTAAATTTATCTGATGCGTAAGAAGTGCCTGATGGACTTGAATCAGGTCTTGGCGTAATGGGGATATTATCTAAGTCTGCTAATCGTCGTGTATTTAAGATTAAACTTCGGGGGAAATTAATAGTCTGAAGTTCTTGTTTGATCTCATTCCATCCTTTTACAGGGTCTTTCTTCCAGTTACGGGAGAGATCAGCTATCAAATCCACAATATTTGACCCTTTAACTATTTCATCATCAATTACGACCTGTCCTGCTTCATTCAAAGATAATTGTTCTTTTAAAATATTATATAAAGCTATTCCTGATTTACGCACTCTAATAGGTAAGCTCTCCTCCAGGATATTTTTAAATATATCTTCATTTTTCACTTCAAGTTTTACTTCATTAGGAATATCTACATTATCGGTTAGCGGAATACGTAGGGATGGATGTAGGTGCAAGTCTTTAAGATCTATCAATTTTTGTATGGCCTCTTGGTATAAGATGCGTTTCTCATGGATGTTAATGTCTGAATTTAATATTCTGTACACTTCTTTCTCGTATTTGGTTATCTGTTCAACTTTAGGATCATATAAACTATGAGGTAGAGGTTGCTGAAAAGATAATGATTCGTTCACAATATAAGGATTCTGTTGGTGCAGCTGTTGTTGCTGATGTGAAAGGGGTTGTAATGTCAATGCATTAGGATGTAATATCTGCGTATATAAGGTCTGGGATTGTGGATTTTGCTGAGCGGGTGGCAATAACTGGCTATTTTGAGATTGTGAATGATGAATCGGCTGAAATGAATTCTGTACAGATGCTGTATTATTATACTTCATTTTCTCATACTCATTATATGGAAGTACAGCAACCTTCTTCATTATGGTGCCAGCCACTTAGTTATTAGTGGAGCTATGACTGAGAAGAGTAATGGTAGGAATACTCCTCCTCCTCTCTGTAGTAACTTCTTTTTATTTTTCAGATTTTTTATATATTGACGGAGAGTTTTTTAATGATGTTTCTATAACGACGTAGCTTTACCTTCTGAGGTCTGTTTAAAGGAACATTTCCTTTTATAACATTTAAACAGACTTCACATACACACTGTATGAATTTCTCATCCTCACTAATTAGTTTACGTTTTTCAGAAGGTTTCAGCTTTTTAAATTTTTTTATAAGAGGTAAATACTTTGCAACTAGAGCACTCATTATTCAGGTATGTATACAGTTTCTATCTCATACGGAAGAATGTTGGTACGGAGCAACACTCTGTGCGTGTTTTTGGGGTGAAGTTCACACATCAAATAACCGTGGGGGATCGAAGTAACCTCTTTATATACTTTTAAGAACTCTTTCCTTTGAAGGGGAAACATTTGAGTTGCCAATACATTAATTTGATTCATGTCTCTTCTCTGACCAAACAATAGTAAATACTGTGTGTTTAAAGAAACACTTCGCATATGCTTGCTTTGATGAAAGATATTCTGTGTTATGAAAAACACAGAGATATTTAGATGGTGAGAATAAACTGTGAACGCTTCTGCTATTTCCAAATTCAATTTATGCATTAAATCATCTAATACAATAATTTTGTGTCCATGTATATTGTCCAACGATCTAATATCGTATATGCCTTCATGAAATTGAATAACATCTTTATATTCTTTAAATTTTTCCTGATAAACATTATAACACCATATTATTTTTACAGGGCATTGTTCAAAAATCTCCATTTCCTTTAAAATATTTAATAATAGAAAGGTTTTACCACAGCCTGTCGGGCCGGCTACAAGACATGTAGCCGGACTTCGGAACGTAAATTTCTCCACATCCATACTCGTTAAGTGAATAATGAATAATGAGATTAATTAAAGCTGTAAAGCAGTAAAGTATATGTTTTTAATAAAATTTCGTACAATTTTATTAAAATGTTTATATAACTATGTGTGTTTTTCTTACATTACAATTTTTAAATAAAAAGTATTAAAACAAAATAATAATAATAATAATAAATAAAAAGTATTAAAACAAAAATAAAAATAAAATAATAATAATAAAAATAAATAAAAAGTATTAAAACAAAATAAAAAACATAATGTTAATAAATATATGAGTTAAAACAGTAAAGCTGAAAGTTAAAACAGTAAAGCAGAAAGTTAAAACAGTAAAGCAGAAAGTTAAAGCAGTAAAGCAGAAAGTTAAAGCAGTAAAGCAGAGAGTTAAAGCAGTAAAACAGAGAGTTAAAGCAGTAAAACAAAAGCATACTAATCCCTTTGTTGCTAGGTAACACCTCTATTGATTTACTGATTTACTGCTTTAAGGTAGTAAAGCAGATAGTTAAAGCAGTAAAGCAGAGAGTTAAAGCAGTAAAGCAGAGAGTTAAAGCAGTAAAGCAGATAGTTAAAGCAGTAAAGCAGAAAGTTAAAGCAGTAAAGCAGAGTTAAAGCAGTAAAACAAGAGGATAAAAGCAATGCAGCTTGAATGGTTAAAGCAATAAACAGTAAAAACAAAAGCATACTAATCCCCTAGGTAACACCTCTATTGATTTACTGATTTACTGCTTTAAGGTATGTAAAGCAGATAGTTAAAGCAGTAAAGCAGATAGTTAAAGCAGTAAAGCAGAGAGTTAAAGCAGTAAAGCAGATAGTTAAAGCAGTAAAACAGAGAGTTAAAGCAGTAAAGCAGATAGCCTTAGGTGTTAGGTAATAACACCTCTATTGATTTACTGATTTACTGCTTTAAGGTATGTAAAGTATATGTTTTTAATAAAATTTCGTACAATTGTAGTAAAAATGAATGACTCATAGTATATTTGAAATTCTTTGAATAGTTTACATTGATATCATATTTTGCGTCTGCGGACGCACGCGGCGGCGGTTACGCGGAAATATTGCGCCTGCGGGCGCACGCGGCGGCGGTAATATTGCGCCTGCGGGCGCACGCGGCGGCGGTTTCGCGGAGGGGCTGACCTGCGGACGCGGACTCTGAAACGTTTGCGGTCACTGTCTCAAATGTGTAGCTCTGCTCTATGATGTAGGGTAGAGATGAGCCATCAAAGATGATTTCATCAAAGATGAATCATCAATATAGATGGTATCAAAGATGACGTCATCAAAGATGACGTCATCAAAGATGAACCTTCAAAGTTGAGGCATCAATGCTGAGGCATTTATGATGGAGCATCAAAGTTGAGGCAATAATGCTGAGGCATCAAAGTTGAGGCATCAATGCTGAGGCATCAAAAGTTGAGGCATCAAAATATCGAGTGTGTGAGTGTAAGTGTATCTGTGTGTGAGTGTGAGTGTAAGTGTATATGGTTTAATGTAAGTGTCTATGGAGCGTGTAAGTGCTTATAAGTGTCATAGTGTGTATAACTGTCATAGTGAATGTATGTATAAGTGACATAGTGTATGTGTGTATAAGTGACATAGTGAATGTATGTATAAGTGTAAGTGTAAGTAAATCTGTGTGTGTGTGTGTGTGTGTGTGTGTGTGTGTGTGTGTGTGTGTGTGTGTGTGTAGGTGTTCAAGTTAGGATAGATCCATACATGCGTTCAAGTTAGGAACGAAATATGGGACGGGTGGGGCACGAGTGGCCAGAAAATTGGCGTGGGCCAAAATTGACCCATGGTATATGGCAAGGTTAAGGTCGAAATATCATGGTCAAACAAGGTAAAGACATCAAAATACAGCTAAGCCATAAAAGGAAGATCAAAATTACCGTGGGCAAAAATGACCATGGAAGACCAAAGGCTCGTCGAAAAAAATTAAGATTGGTTAAAATTGACCCAAAAGAGGAAGATAAAGGGTTGGTCGAAAATTAGAATGTGCAAAATTAGCCTGGAGACCAAAGGGTAATAAAAGTACAAATGGGCCAATATTATGGAAGACAAAGGGTAGAAATTGCCGTGGGCCAAATTGATATGGAAGACCAAAAGGAGTAGCAAAAAAAAAATTGCCGTGGGCCAAAGTCAATTATGGAGAAGACAAAAGGTAACAAAAAAAATTAACGATGAATAAAATTGACATGGAAGACCTAAAGGGTGCCAAAAATTACCGTGGGCCAAAATTGACCCATGGAAGACCAAAGGGTAGCCAAAAATTACCGTGGGCCAAAATTGACCCATGGAAGACCAAAGGGTAGCAAAAATTCCGTGGGCAAAAATGACCCACGGTCGAAAAGAATGGGGGGGCATAAAATGGGGGGTAATACATTACAACGGTTGCTTTGACGCAACCGTTTGCTTTCTTCTTCTTCGAAGGTTGCAAAAGAATAAGGAGTTGCCAAAAATTAGGGTTGCCAAAAAATTAGGGTTCTCAAAAAATTTGGGTTCTCAAAAATTGGGTTCTCAAAAAAATTTGGGTGGGACACGTACAACGGTTGCTTTACGCAACCGTTTGGCGCAACCCTTCTTCGAAGGGATGCCAAACATCAGGGTTGCCAAAAATTGGGGCTGCCAAAACATTAGGGTTCTCAAAAACTTTGGGTTCTCAAAATTTGGGTTCTCAAAAGAATTTGGGTTGCCCAAAAGGTCAAAACCCAAAAAAATTCGAGCTCAAAAGGTCGCGGTCAGAAAAAGGTCAAAAAAAGGTCGCTTGGTCACTCTCGTTTACCGGAATCCCTTGTTACTACTCTCGCCCAACAAAGCGAAAGACCCAGGTTCGTCACTGGTCGGACGTCTGAGTGTGTTACTCTCTTCTTGGCTCCGTCTTGCTCAGACAAAAATTGAGCACACCCCCTCCTAGGTGGGAGCTTTGCCCATATCGGTCAGATCAGTCAGTCAATAAAGGGTCACTTTTTTCTCTCTCTCTCTCTCCCATTCCACTGTCCTCCTTTCCATCCATTATTATTATATATTAAGTTCCATTTATTTTAATATTTCATGTCAACTACATGCTTAAATTTATATTTATTATACATTTTGTTTAATATATATATATATATATATATATATATATATATATATATATATATATATATATATATATATATATATATATATATATATATATATATATATATATATATATATATATATATATATATATATATATATATATATATATATATATATATATAACCTGTTAAATATAAAATTATTATTTATATCATTTCCTGCAAAAATAAATAAAAATTTAAATTACTCCGGTCATAACATTAACCGGAGGACGGATAATCCGGTCTAAAAATTATTGTTCCGGAAGGAGGCCGGATATCCGACAGTAGTAACAGTGAAGGTACGAACCTATGCTAGAAACCACAAACCACAAAACTGATAAGGAGGCGAAGAATAGAGAGACTTCAAAGGATGCCGCCGAGGGCTAAAAGGACACATGTTCCTATAGGCTATAGGCTATAGGCTATATGATATAGGCTATATTCTAGCTTCTAGCACGTGCCGACCTATATTGTAGAATCTAGCACGTGCCGACCTATATTGTAGAATACACCGGTCTTAGTGTCTAACCCTAGGTTATTGGGTACGGGGAGTCGATTGGTGTACATTAGAAGGTGCTAGGATGCTTCCTTCTATGAGTTATTACCCTACCCCCCTTTTCTAGCCTTTTCTAGCATGACATGTCCTACGTCATAGAATACACCCGGTATTAGTGCCTACCCCTAGGTTATTGGATACGAGGAGTCGATTGGTATACATTAGAAGATGCTAGGTTGGTTCCTTCTATGAGTTAGTATCCCCCACCCCCCTTTCTAACCCTTCTAGTGCGATATATCGTATATGCCTGAATATTTCCGATATTTGTATCGATTAGTACATATTCGACACTGCTGAATCGATTCCTGTGGTTTACAACGGAATCGATTCACTCCTAACAAGAGTTAGTATTAGATATTACCCTACCCCCCTTTTCTAACATTTTTTGTTTCTTGAGCTATGAAGCCGAGCTCGGTGTTGTCTAGTATGTTTTGAGGTATGCCGAGTCGATTGCCGCTATTGCCGAGCGTGGCGTTTCAGCCGTTGCGGTTTTAGAACGCACCAACATGCGTTTTTCGTAGATGGCGTACCCTTCGTCAAAAACCTATCATGACGGGTGTCAAACAGGGGTAGAATGTCTCAAAAATAAGATTCCCGTAGTTACTTTCCCGAACGCCATAGTCCCCAGGGCCCCAGCCGGGGGTCATTTATGGGGCAAGAAATGACCCAAAATGACATATCTTAGCAAAAGAGGTGTTAGAGTCATCGTATCTTCTTCAAACTTGGTATGTCTTCCTTATATGTTGCAACATTGTTGCATCCAATGTTTCAAGCCGTTACGTCAAAGGGGTTGGGGGGCCCCACCCCCTTAAAATTTAAAAAATAGACTTAGAAAGCTGAAAATTGGTGAGTGTATAGAAGAAAAATGAAATAGAATGGCTATGTTAAATTATTTGTGAACCATATGGTGCAGACCCGGAGCCAGGAGCTGGTGGTTGCAGTGCCTGAATAGTTCTGGCTCCAGCTACATATAGAACAAATGAGGGTGTCTACATCTATGTTTTTTCAACGGTGTAGGAATTTTGGGGTTTTCAGAACCCAGGCAGGTTTGAGACCTCGAAGGGGGTCCCCTGAAAAGAAGAAAGCAGAAGAAGACAGAAAGAAAGATGAATGTAGGAAGAAGAAGACGAGGTCTCGCATGGCGGATCAAATGAGTGATTGTATGTGTAGGTACCGACACCGGTGTGGAGCCGGTGCGGTGCCGAATTAGTAAAAATGTACTTAACATCTTGATATTAGTGTACTTATATATGTTTTTAATAACATAGATCTCATTTTTGAGGTTCCCAAAACTCTCAAATGAGTCTGAGAACCCCTCTTCAGGGGTTTCTACTGAAAAAAAGAAGAAAAAGCGGTGAGGAAGATGCATTATGTTGAATCACGGTTTCAACTCTCTAAACGATCGCAGGGTTGGCATGACCGAACGCGAGGTTGCCCCGCGCCCGCAGGCGCGCCCCGGCCCGGAAACGACGCGAGCGCCCGCAGGCGCAATATTACTGCGCGAACGCTAAATATATTTCTTAGTTGTAACGTTAATAAAAGTGTTTACATTACTTTGTATTTTCTTTTCAAGTAATCCGTTTTCTGTACTATGAAACAGTTATTTTATTTTATACTTAAACTTTCTTAATTTTTATTTATACAAAACCCTTGTTCACTATTAAATTTTTTTCCCCCTATCTCTTTCCTCTATATATATATGTATATATGTATGTATATATATATATATATATATATATATAGAGAGAGAGAGAGAGAGAGAGAGAGAGAGAGAGAGAGAGATATGAAAAGTGTTTTTACATATGATGAAAAAATTTTATTAAACAATTAGTATATTAGTAAAATTTACAAAATGCGTTTACATGTATAAATAAAACTTTCACCTCCAACCGCAAACATCCTGATGATCCCCACATGGAAATGTAACATATTCCCCTGATATCTCATTTCTTATAGTTGTTATTATATAAGTTATTAACCTCTTCTTTGAATGTTCATCAAGATCTTGGTCGGTTAAAGCACGTATCTTGGAAGAAATTTTTAGATGAATAGGGAATGGTATCTTCATTTTAAATCGTTCCACATTGACTCTAAATATTTTATACGTATTACATGTTTCCTTAATTTTCTCTATATGACCATCCAATATAGGTATCATATTATTATACTTTAATGTTATATCGAAGTATGTAATCTCGTGCCCCTCTTTCTTAGCAGCTGATGCTCTTACTCTGTAACCATAGACACCATCAGATGCATATACAATGCGGATTTTTGATGGATCACGTGGAGTGTAAGGATGTCTAGTCGAAAAATCTGAATTATAATTGACACATGTACACCAGGTTTTTAAAATAAACCAGCACCTTTGAATATATGTTATAAGTCCCATAGCTATACCTTTTTAAATGTATTACAAAACACAGCTATGGTTACGATGGTTGGTTCTCAACTGAATATCATATTCACAGGTTTGTAACCAACAACCTTTAAATTCGTGACGTCATAAACATGAATTTTCCTGAAAACTTTATCTTTTCAGCTTTATATACAATGTGAAATTTTATGAATCATTAACTTTTACAGTTCTGTATACATTTAACTCTGGATATATATATATATATATATATATATATATGTGTATATACTCTCTCTATATATATATATATATATATATATATATATATATATATATATATATATATATATATATAAGTTTAAAGGGTAGTAAAATCAAGTTATTTCATTTTAATGCATTTATTACATAATTAGAAACTATATAGTCATTTACATACAAATTTTTAGCATCAAATATATTTACAAATTCATTAAAACACATATTTTTTAAAAAAACATATAATGAAATAAATACAATAAACTCCACATAAATTAGAGTATGATGGTTGAACGGGGTAAGACATAGTTTTTATATAATTTACATTATTATATTTAAAAAATGAAAGGATATATTGATTATTCAATATAAATTTTAAATCCAAAGAATCAATCAGATGAACAATGCCATTTTTATCCCTATAAACAGAAATCCAGTGTCCTCCTGTTGTAATGTGGCGATGTGAAGTGTTGAACACGAAACCGGTATCCTTCTCTAGTTTTACAGATCCTACTTCGTTAATAGCGAAGACTCCTATAAATCGAGGTTCGTTTTTAAACACAGTTTTTATTTCTTCTTCATTCATCTTTAATAATTCAAAATAACGTTGCGTACTCTGTCAATTTCAATGAGTTGAGGATGTTCCAGATAAACCAGGACAGTGATTGGTGATTGTAGACTACCACTAAAGGAGAGACTTAACCCTAATGTACCCTTTCTTAAAATGTTTAAATGATTAGCGTTACAAGCTGAAAGGTCAGCGGTGAGATCGTAAGCATATAAATTACTATTCTTAGCGTATTCTTCAAGATCTATCCCTGTCCCGCTGTCATTGCATGAAACAGTGTTAGCTATTAGATCGTAAAAAGGTCGTGAACATAGAGATTGCGATCCATTGTATAACATTTCATAGTCCCGACCGTAAGATTGGCCGTTTACATGTAGACTGATACCTCTAAGTCCAAAAGGGGTGAATTTATAGGCTGATTTTTTATAATTCCCTGAGTATGCTTCATGTTCAACAATACCTATTATTACTTTCTGAGGCAGATTACCATTCACAATGTTAGGGATATTAATACTCGATAATCCCTGTGTAAAGTTAAACAACTTTGTTTCCACTCGTTTAATAGGATACTTCGCTGTAGTGTTCAAGAGAGATTTTTCGATTTCCAAATGTCTCTGAGGTAGTAATTTCACTTTTCTAACATAGAGATAGGCTTCTAACAACTTGTAAACAGGTTCAGGACATACAGCCGTTGCAGCAGGTTTACTTTTTATTTTAAGAGCGAATTTAGAATTTGATCGGGTTAAGCGAATTCTAGTATCTACAGCTGGTAGAATAAGTCTTTCTTGAGAGAAGATGTCACCGTTTAAACGTCCGTAAAATTCGTATGTGTTCTTTGTGGTTTTACCAGCTTTATCTATATGTGCAGCCTCGTCTTTGAAACTATAAAAACCGCAAGACTGGAGATGAGACTGTTTAGCATCGTCAGAATAATTTAATAAATGTTCTATATAACTTCTATAAGGATAATTTGCAGCTGATGCACCTAATGAAGTTTCATTGAGATACACTTCAATCTGATTAAAACAGGTATACAGGAAATTGGATTCTGTGTATACTATGTGATCGTCAGATGATGGAAGGTCTGTACCATCGGGTTTCGTCAGTTTCGTCTTCAGATATAAAAACACGTTGGATGGGTCTAAATACTGATCCGAAGTACCTGGTATATTGAACTCGAGAGGGACATCGGTGTTGGTAATTGAATGTATGGGGTTGATGCTGATGAAATTGGTTTCAGTTACACTAATCTGGGTGGGGTTCATCGAGAAGAGATCCAGTTCACTCTTGCAGCAGTCTGGACTAGAAGGATGGAGGAAATGCATCTTGTATGTGAGGGTGCTGACCGTATAATGAGCGGTTCGGTGGTTTAGCTTTTCTTATATTCGGCTGCAGTATGATGATGCTATTTATGTAAAAGATGCCAGTTAGTAATTGAATAGCAAATACATCATTGCATTTTTTCTTTAGAGGTCTTTTAGTCTTAAGCTTTTTCTTAGCG
>JABUQX010139900.1:0-7500 GCA_015478945.1 Trachelipus rathkii
TTGTTATCGTGTCTGGATAAATGGTCATGTCAGTCATGGTGTGAATGTTCTGTTTGTGTGTGGTGTGGAGCGCCATATTTTTTGTTGTCAATGCGTGCACGGTCGGTCATGTGGTGTTATTATTGTGTGTGTGTGTTATTATTATTGTTATTATTGTGTTATTGTTATTGTTATTTATTTTGTTATTGTTGTTGTTGTTATTATTGTTTATTATTATTATTGTATTATTGTTATTATTGTTATTATTATTGTTATTACTTGTTATTGTTGTTATTGTTATTATTATTATTGGCCTTCTTTGGTGAAAAGCAAAAAATTTAATAGAAAGTCTATTTATATATGTCCTGTTTCACCATCACAAATGTCGGGCAGTTCTTCCGCCGGGAAAACAACGGGCGAACGTAGCGAGCGCAGCGAGCGAAGGGAGCCCACCGGCATGGTGTTCTGCCCTGTTTCATCTTGGCGAACGTAGCGAGCGTAGCGAGCGGAGTGAGCCTTGCCGCCAATGCGCGAGCGTAGCGAGCGGAGTAAGCCTTGCCGCAAATGCGCGAGCGTAGCGAGCGGGGTGAGCCTTGCCGCCAATGCGCGAGCGTAGCGAGCGGAGTAAGCCTTGCCGCAAATGCGCGAGCGTAGCGAGCGGGGTGAGCCTTGCCGCCAATGCGCGAGCGCAGCGAGTGCTCAATGGACAAGCTTGCTCCGTTAGGAGCAAAGGCTATTTATTTCAGTTTAAATTTGATGAATGTATACGTAAAGTTTGTAGAAACACCTTGACAATAATAAATTGATATTTGATATTTTTATATATTTTATGTTTTGATCCGGGGTGGGGCCTTCGGCCCCCCCCCTCTATATCATCCCCCCCGTCCCCCGCAGAGCGGGGTGCCCCGCTCGCAAGCTCGCGGGTCCGGGGGGGAGTTTTTTTTAAATAGAAAATAAAATAATATAAATGAAAGAACTTAAAAAATAAAATATAAAATAAATAATAATAATAATAATAATAATAATAATAATAATAATAATAATAATAATAATAATAATAATAATAATAATAATAATAATAATAATAATAATAATAATAATAAAAATCTTTGTTAATTTCTTAAAAATTAAAAATGCAAATAACGCTAATAAATAATAGAAATTGCAGCAATAAAGAAAAGGCCCGAAATTCGTTGTTTTTCTTATCGAAAATTTCCCCCGTATAAACGGAGTCAACATCTTATAAATGCCCTGCTCTCTCTCTCCCCTCTCCTCTTCTCTCTTTCTCTCTTTTTCACTCTTCGCTTTCTCCATATATATATCTATATATATTCTATATATATATATATATATACATATATATATATATATATATATATATATGTATAATAATATATATATATATATATATATATATATATATATATATATTATATATATATATATATGTTGTAAAAAATAAATATATATATATATATATATATATATATGTAATATATATGCCTATGCTATATATATATATGCTATATCATATGCTAATAACTATATATATATATACATTTAACTCATTTATGTATGTATATCAATAATATATAACAACAACAACAACAATATATATATATATATATATATATGCTTTCAATATATATATATACTATATATATATATATATATATATATTGGAATAGTAAATAGTATGTCAAAATTTGAAAAGAAATAATTTAGATGTTATGTTGCTCTTCTAAACTTCGGTATTAATTGAACAGAGGAAATGGAAAGTTCTTGTGCAGTTTTGTGTGTTTCCAAACAGCAAATGAAACTTTAGGTTAATGCAGTAGTAGAATCTTAACATCGTAGCATGAAGGGAAAAAAATACGTTTTCTGTTTCTGTTTCTATGAGTAGAGAGTTAATATATATATATATATATATATATATATATATATATATATATATATATATATATATATATATATATATATATGTATATATATATATATATATATATATATATATATATATATATTAATAAATACTATGCTTCTATATATATATATATATATATATATATATATATCAGTGGCGTAGTTAAGGGATAGGCTGGGTAGGCATTGCCTATCTTATTTTTAAGAACAAATTAATAATTAAGAAAAACAAATAAAAAAATATAAAAAATGTTAATATAATAAGAAACCATAAGAAAATTAATCTACAAAATCTTAAAGAAATATAAAACCAAAAATGAGCTATTTATGCTTTGCCTCCCTATCCACTGTTTAACTTGCATACGCATATATATATATATAAATAAATATATCCAATACAAGTTAGTATATAAAGGGAGGCAAGCCTCCTGCTCGATCGGTCATTACTCTCAGTGCGTCATTAGATGTTGCCGTTTTTCGTTGTTTCCGTATCGTAGGGGAACTTTTTAAAATTTTCTTTGGAACCGTTTTTCGCTTGAAATTTTAATTTATTATTATTATTATTATTATTATTATTATGTATTATTATTGTTATTATTATTATTATTATTATTATTATTTTTATTTTATTATTATATGTGTGTGTTATTATTATTATTATTATTATTATTATTATTATTGTTTATTATTATTATTATTATTATTATTATTATTATTATTATTATTATTGTTATTATTATATATATATATATATATATATATATATATATATATATATATATATATATATATATATATATATATATATATATATATATATATATATATGTCTCTTTCTACATATACGTAAACTACCATATAAAAGGAAACAGCTGCCTATAAGTAGATAAGGATAGGAGCATTTGTATACATATATATCTGTATCTGCATATATGTATATGTAACATGCATGCGAGATTTGTATCATATATATGTTAATAATGTATCAAATATGTAATATGTAATATGTATATGTATGTAATAATAATAATAATAATATAATATATATATATATATGTATGTATGTTGTATGTTGTAATAATATGTATGTATGTGTGTAATAATAATATATTAATATGTATGTGTAATAATGTAACATGTATGTAATAATAATAATATATGTATGTAATAATATGTATATATGTATGTATATGTGTATGCTTACTTACATCTTTACATCCTCTCAGTGAGATCCATTCCATTCCATGTCCATTCCTATCCATCCATCCATCCCTTCCATCCATTGCATGGTGTCCCCTTCCACTGTCCACCTTCCATCTCCACTATCCACTCCTCATCCACTCTCCCCTACTATCATTATTTCTTTTTCCTCCTTTCCTTATTTATATATATATACTACTATATATATATATATATATATACTATATATATATATTTCTATATATATATATATATGCTATACTATATATATATATATATATATATATATATATATATATATATATATATATATATATATATATATATATATATATATATATATATATATATATATATATATATATATTCATATTTAATATATATATATATATATATATATATATATATATATATATATATATATATATATAGTATTTAATATATATATATGTATATATATATATATATATATATATATATATATCTATATATGTATAGATATTCATATATATATATATATATATATATATATTGACAATAATATGAGCAGACACATGATATAATCCAAGTCAAAATATCAAATAATAATAATGCTAATATGATTTTCTTTATTCAGTTTCAAAATTATTTGTTTCTTTTTACTTTCCTTTTTGAGATTAAGGTGTAATATTATATATGTATATATGTATATATATATATATATAACATAACAACTATATATATATATATATGTATGTATATATATGTATGTATATATATGTATATATATATTCTTCTCATATATATATATGCTATATATATATATATATATATATATATATATATATATGCTGTATATATATATATATGTCAGAGTGTCTAAAGCTGACATCATGTAACTTTTTCTCCAAACTCCTATGGTTTCCCTTCCTTCCTTCCTTCCTTCCCCTTCCTTCCTTCCTTCCACTATACCCTTCACATACCATACCATACCCTTCCTTTATATACCTACCATACATACATACCCTTTATACATATTTTCTTCAAACAGATATACATACATACATACATACATACATACATACATACATACATACATACATACATACATACATACATATATATATATATATATGTCTATATATATATATATATATATATATATCAAATTGGATGGAGGAAAGAAAGAGCCTTAGATATACTCTTCGAGATATGGGGAAAATCAACTTCGTATTCAGATCAGAGACAACATGACACAATAGACAAGGCGCTGGAAATGTGAAATAAAAAAGGGAATGGAAGATGGTAGAGATTTTATCGGTTGAGAACATTTAGCAGTAGATAATAGTAGTCATTTGTGAAGCCAAATGAAATACAGAGGAGGAGAAAGTGATTGGATCGATTAAGTGAGAGGGGAAAAGTTGACAAGTCGGAAATACCTTCGACTGGACCTTTTCCAGAAGTGCTGTGCTACTTGAATTACCAGAAACATACCATGCATACTCCACGGGAAGATGAATGATACCATTATCCAAAAGGGGAGACTGTGGAGATGTGAAAAGATATGAAGGCCCCTCAGAACAACCAACCTCTCAGAAAAGCTCTTTGGTGAGAGAAACTGTCATAAAAAAGTACGACGTGAAAGAAAAATACAAAATATAGAGGTAAGTTAGAGTCATATGTTTTCGAAGATATTTTAGTGGTAGGGTAGTGGTATTTTAGTGGTATAGTAGTGAGGCAGAGACAGCAAGAATGTTTTTGCAGCCCAAATTATAAATACCAAAGGAGAAATGTTTGATGTTTTTTTACTCAAAGGATACTTTCCAGTATCAGATATTTTCAGCTTTTCATAGAGAAGGATAGATACCAAAATAAAGATATAAAGAAATTAAAGCTCTGTTCCTCAATTGCTTGCAAGCGTTCGATATTACTGTGTCACACAAAATTATTTATCGAAAAACTAAAAAATCTGAGTAACAAATGTCCAAAAGAAGAAATCAAAGATCTCCAGTAAAGCGCTACTTACGGAAGTAAGGCTGGCAATGTGAGATAAAATTAGAAGCTTTAATATTCTTCTAAATCTCCATTTTAATTAAGGATTCATTTGTAAATTAGAGATAACAGAGCTTAAAGCAATTAAAAGATAGTTAGATTGTGGAGAGGGGTTTCACTCCCTTATAACAGGTTGAATTAAGGTACGCTCCAAGCAGGAAGGATAGGTTGAAATTGATTAGCAGAGAAGAATCAACTCAAGAATGAAGGGCGAAAGCTTGGAAGTACAAGTTTTGAAAACCACATGAAAGAGATGCTGCCAGGACAAAGCTTATTCATAATATTAACCTCAGATCAAATCATTAAAAATTAAAATGTGGTCGAGTTCGAGGGAGATGGAAAACAAAAGGAAAAAGAATCTTTTAAAGTGGAATAGTTGCAAAAATGTGATAGAGGAGTTCTGTTTTATGAGAATGTAAGATAGAATAATGCCATCGAATGAAACAAAAGGATGGAAAGAGGAGAAAGATTAGTTTTGCAAAATGATAAAAAGAACGTGAAAGGATGGAAAGAATCTGAATGATTATTACGTATTGTGCGGTGTAAAATGTTTTTGGCGTTTTGATGAATAGATTTTGCACGATTTCGCGATCAAATAAAATTGAAGGGGTTTCTAGAGCATATAAACAAAGATTTATTCCAGCAAGCAGTATGTTAATTACGAAGAGTACGAGACAAATCAGAGTTTAACAAAGTTTCATGAGTTCCAATTAAATAAATTGCCAGAGAGGATCACCTCGGTTATGCAATTGTGTACTCCAATGGAATTCTTTCGCAGAAACAGTAATTACTCTTATGAAAATCAGCAGTAAATTCTTCCAGTTAACAGCACCGAGGTGCCAAAATATTTCCCCCCCCCCCCCAGTGGGTGGGTCACTTCTACGAAATGCATGAAGAGAATGAACAGGATAATGAAATAAGAAGGCGATCTCAGGAACCCAGAGGCGGAATCGAGTTCAACACTATAACAATAAGCAGAAATATAGTTACGGAAATATGTAGTAATTTTGGTTCACCTCTAAGTAGACCAAGAATAAATATGGGGAGGTGCCTCAATCGCTAAAGGTTGCTCTGGATAATAAATCGTAGGCAAGATAAAAAGCTATATCTTCGGAATTAGAAACATTGAAAACACCCAAAATGATCATTTCGAAGAACGGGGAAGAGAGAATATACTCCAATGATGGGTTTTGATAGTAGAAGAATTTAGGATATTCAAAAGAATTATGTGATATATAAACAAAACATGAAATTTTCTGTGGATTACCAAATTTCAGATACAAGATAGAAATGTCTGAAGTTTAAATGAAGTTTAAAGACTAGAAACACTAAAATATACAGCAAGAATTTATAAAGTAGGCTTTGCTATCGGAGCGGTCATACACTTTAATTTCTCTCAAGAAAAAAAAGTTGATGTAACGATGAAGAGAGGTGATGTTAAACAAAATGAACATTATAATAAGTAAGTAACACCAGTATTACAGAATTAGTGAAATGAAAAGGCCATTATTTAGATCAAGCCGTTAGTCTTGAAAGCACCAACCACATCAATAGAGGTAAACAACTCTTAAGTGGTGGTAAGAAGGGGGGCTAGGTGAAGAGGAGATTTCTTTGAATTCTGCTATTGTTAGTATTTAGAGTAAGTGAAATACTTCGTTCTCTCTTTTATGCTGCAACAAATAATGGATGTAAGTGTTTATATATAAGACTTTAAGGTATAATATATGATGAGGGAGAGGATGAAAGAGGTAGAGGAATGTCTAATGGAATTGTATGTAGTCACATCAAGTGTTCTATCGAGAGAACCCTTGAAAGAAAAAAAACAAAAAAAAAAACTTCCAAATCTCTCTCTCTCTCTCTCTCTCTCTCTCTCTCTATATATATATATATATATATATATATATATATATATATATATATATATTCCACTCTTTTCTCTCCTCTTTCTCTTTCTTTGTGTATATATATATATATATATATAGAGTGTGTGTATGTGTGTGTGTGTGTGTGTGTTTGTGTGTAGGCCTCTTATTAACCTTTGGGAATTTATGTCCTTAATAGGTAGTTTAGTGAGGGGGAGGGTAAGATTTTGTCACTCAAATTATGCTTTCAGTGTTTAGGTAACTTATATATAAAATACAGGATCATATTCATGATTCTGTAACCATGATTTGGGCAGACACTCGTGCATCCTTATAAAACTAGTGCATATGACCCCGAAACCTGGCGAATTGGTGTTGGGACTGATTATATGTATTGCAATAAGTTAAAGGGTTTTATTTATCGTTCATGAAGAAAATTACAAAACGACCCAATTGTTGGAATAAAGATGAATGCACAACTTGTAAAAGTCAATTCCGAAATCTG
>JABUQX010139901.1:0-12500 GCA_015478945.1 Trachelipus rathkii
TCTCTCTCTCTCTCTCTCTCTCTCTCTCTCTCTCTCTCTCTCTCTCTCTCTCTATATATATATATATATATATATATATATATATATATATATATATATATATATATATATATATATAGATATTTTATATAGTTATTACCACCGCTCACGGGCAGAGGCCTAATCTAGGAGGGGTGTACTCAATTTACGTCCGAGCAGGACGGAGCCAAGCAATATATATATATAATATTACTATTATTATTATTATTACTATTATTATTATGATTGTATTATTATTATTATTATTATTATTATTATTATTATTATTATTATTGTGTGTGTGAATATGCTGTGTGTGTGGTGGCTATCTGTGTAAACGAGGCCAGATTTTTAAGAGTAAATGTTGTTCCTTTAACTTCCTTAGATAAGCTTTGAAAGCTATTTTTCAATAAAAAATCTACTTACTTCCAGTATACTATTTTGGTATTTTAGTATAGCAAAGATAAAAAAAATATCTCTTAAAAATGTAATAAAAATAATGTTAATAACAAAACAAGGACTTCAAGCTAAAACTGCTGTTGCCATGCTTTTGATACGTAAGAGAAACTTGTCGTATATATATATATATATATATATATATATATATATATATATATATATATATATATATATATATATATATATATATATATATATATATATATATATATATATATATATATATATATATATATATATATACAAAGGTGGGCACCATTAATGAGAAAGTTAACGCCGTTAATCCTTAAGCGTTAACAAAAAACATTAATTATTAAAGCGTTTATCGGTAAAGAATGTAACGGAAGTTAACGTTAATCGGTAACGTTAACAGTCATCAAAATATGTACGAATATAGTAATAATAATTGTTAATTTCCTTTTATTATGATTCCAGATATTCAAATTATTTTAATGAAAAAAATTATATATATATATATATATATATATATATATATATATATATATATATATATATATATATATATATATATATATATATATATATATATATATATATATATGTTTGTGTGTGTGCAAATCCACACACACATATATATATACATTTAGCATAAGCTATGTATGTGTGTGGTGTGTGTGGTGTGTGTGTGTGAATTAACGTGTGTAGTAATAAGAATATTAAAATAATAGTAATCATGAGAATATCCTAACAATGAGAATTAAAACTATGGACTTAAATAATTTTGGCTTTGACCTAGCAGAATACTTCCAAAGCGTAAATACCTTAATTAATACCTAATAGTTTATTATTGTAAAAATAATAGGTTATACCAACTTATAATTTTAAAGGCAAGAACCAATATTGGGCTCGGGCTGAGCCCCATTTTCAGCCCCCCTAAAAATGGACATAAAATTCGGAATTTTCAGCCGATTTTGACCCTATAAACACCAAACTGTAACTTTTCTGACGTCTAAAACGTCGTTTTCGAGTGTTTTTTCTTGTGTCTGTAGTCATTGCTTTGGTATTTTCAATTTTTCAAAACCGATGTTTTTGACATTTGTCGAAATTCCTAAACTATTTTTGAAAATGACTTCAAACTTGAAATATACAAAGATTGGACTTATTATCTAAAAGTGTAGGAACAGAATTTTTATATTTGAGCATTGGTCGATTTTCAAAACTTACTATTTTTGGGTTTTCAAATTGAAAATTGGGATATTTTCTTTTCTGTTTATCCGATCTGCATGAAATTTTCAGGACATTTGTAGTCGGGGGAGATGCACATTTTTTACTTAGATTATTTCTTTGTATATGCAGTAGTTTTGGATTTGTTCTTGGAACAAATTTTCAAAAAAATTTTTTGGGAAATTTAAAAAAAATTTTTTTTTGAGTATAGGAAAAAATATCTAAGTAAAAAAGATGTATCTCGCCCGATTATACAAACCCTGAAAATTTGATGTTGATCGGATAAGTAGAAAAAAAAATATATCAATATTTCACTTTTCCAAAAAATTTATATGCTTGAAAAGTCAAATAGAATAGAATACTTTTTCGATCAAAATCAAATTTCGGTATGTTCTCAATCGGAGCGGTTGGCAAAAAGATAATGAAAAGAAAAATTAAAAAAATTCCCCAAATGTTGTATTTTATGCAAAAACAAAATAAAAGTAACACAGGTCAAGAAATTATGGTGAAAATTAATGTCTTCGACTACAAATATTCTGAATTTTCTACACTCTGATTAACGTAAAAAACCTTCACACGTTTAATAATTTGAAAACCCAAAAATCGGTTTTGAAAATCGACAACTCTTTCAAGTAGGCTATCATTTCACTCCTAGATGATGTGATAATGCTCCATCTGTATATTTCAGTTGATCATTCTAAAAAAATTTAGGAAGGACTCGACAAATGTCAAAAACATAGATGTTGAAAAAAATTGGCTCTAACATTAATTACAACTGCTGTCGAAAAGATTTGTTCGGCTGAAACTCCGGAGGCACAATAATCTCAACCCACAGAGTATGAGCTTAATGAGAAGCAAAACTAACACCACCTACAAACAAATATGTATATTTTTTTTTATAAATTACAACGCTTATTATGCCTACTTCTTATATTTTTCACTAGTCACAAAAGAAGAAAGTTCAAGTAACGAACTAAAGAAGTTAATGATTCATTGAACGGGCATCAGTCACTATCTTTTTTTTTCTTCATCGAACCAATAAGAAAGAATACGTCATAAGAAAAACATGTTAAACATTACTAAACGAGATAATAACCGTGTAAGAATAAAATAAGGAAATAAAATTAGGAAATTTTGGAAAAAAAAGCATATCAGTTATCGAATTCGAATCTAATACAATTTAAAATCTGATAAGAAAATGTTTTATAAACTCGTAAATTAATGTAACGGTTAACGGATGTAGGGAAAAATTTTAACTCGTTACCGTTAATTCACAAATGTAATTCGTTAATAGTCCGTTACTTGTTTTCGAAATTAACGAAAGCGTTAAAAGTTAACGAAAAAAATTAACGAGTTAATTAACGGATTAACGCTTTAACGCGTTAATGCCCACATTTTTATATATATATATATATATATATATATATATATATATATATATATATATATATATATATATATATATATATATATATATATATATATATATATATATATATATATATATATATATAACCTTATATAAGTGTACGATGTTTTCTTTTTACGTCTGGCAGCACAGGTATGTTAGCTGGCCTGACCATTATAATACTATAGGAAAAATGAAATTCTTACGTACGCCGATAGCATAGAAATTCACTCATCCATGTCCATTATTTCCATTCCCGTTCCATTCCTTCCATTCCTCCCTCTCTCTCTCTCTCTTTCCTCTTTCTCTCTTTCTCCTCCTATATATACTCTTCATATACTATATATATATATATATACTGTCTATATATATATATATATATATATATATATATATATATATATATATAAGAGAGGTATTCAAAATTCTTTTTTTTAAATTTCTTCGTACGTTTTCGCCTGAACAAAAAGTTTCTTTCCGTGGATTCTCGTATTTTTTCATTCATACAGCAGCAAAGTAATAATGTCTGGCCTGGCCTATATTATATGACATGTGAAATCTCAGTATGAATGGCTTAAAATTTTACTCTTAGGAACAGAGTAGGAAGGCAAATTTCCAAATGAATTCAGTTATTATAATTTGCTATTGCTTCAATGTGGTTGTTTTCTTTTTCACTTTCTCAATTATTTTCCATACCTTCCATTACTCTATGTATACACTCCCATTTATATATATATATATATATATACTCACTAGCTATACTCCATATATATATATATACTCTCTCTTTCTCTCTATATATACTATATATATATATATATATATATACATACATAAATATATATATATATATATATATATATTTTCATATGCTCTTATATATATATATATATATATATATATATATATTATATACTATATATATATATATATATATATATATATATATATATATAAATATATATATAGATCACTAGATCGATAGATCATAAGGTCACGGTTAGGTGGTTAGGGAGGGTAGGATGGGGCCTGATGGATTGATTTACTGATTTACAGCTTTAAAATCGGTGAACTATTACACTTTACTATGACATTTTATTCGAAAAACTTTTTGTTGGTGTTGTTGTTGTCTGACGAGAATATATACTCTTTTGAACTGATATGGTTCGTTCGTGTGTCGTATTCTTGTTTACTTTCTTCTGATTGGTTGAAAGAAAGAATCTCATTACCTTTAAGGATTGTTTATACACTATTTTCTTCAGTAGGATATTTATCGTTGTGCTGATACGACGACATCTCCCCGCATCTCTACGCTTGTTGTTGATATCTTCATGAGGAGTTTCGTTATTTCCAACGATGTGTCATTTATATTTAATCGTAAACCGAATGGTGGTCGCTACATTACCTGTATTCCAACCAGAGGATCAAATAATAGACCCTTATTCAGTTGTGTTGATGGATTCATCAAGATTATCGACATCGCAGCAGCATGGGTAGAGGATAAGTGTGTGTTATCCGATGGATCGACGCAGTGAAAAGTATGAATAGGTTACGTTTTGCATGCAATGTTAGTTACTTTACTTGTGTTAAGTGTGGAATTTTGTTAATGTTAACAGTTTATTCATGTGTAAGTTGCGTTAGGTTTGTCGTTGTACATTATTTTCTTAGTTCATGTTACGTTATGTTAGCTTTATTGATGTGGAAACTTTATCACGTTAGAGTATATTCGTTGATCAGTATGATAAGCGGACAAGGTTATGATACATTTTTTGCTAAATGTTACTGTGTCAGTGTAAGATTAACGTTAATATGTTAGAGATATGCTTGAAAAAGTAAGAATAGGTTACGTTTTGCATACAATGTTAGTTACTTTACTGGTGTTAAGTGTGGAACTTTGTTAATGTTAACAGTTTATTCGTGTGTAAGTTGTGTTAGGTTTGTCTTTGTACATTATTTTCTTAGTTCATGTTATGCTATGTTAGCTTTATTGATGTGGAAACTTTATTACGCTAGAGTATATTCGTTGATCAGTAGGATAATTAACCAATGTTGTGATAAATTTTAGTTAAATATTACCATGTTAATATAAATTAACATTGTTATGTTAGAGATATGCTTGACAAAGTGTGAATAGGTTATGTCTTTGTATGCTATGTTAGTTACTTTGCTGTTGTTAAGTGTGGAACTTTGTTAACGTTAACAGTCTATTCATGTTTAAGGCGTGTCAGGTTTGTCGTTGTGTATTATATTCATAGTTCAGATGATGCTAAGTAAGCTTTATTAATGTGAAAACTTTGTTACGTTAACATATATTCGCTGATCAGTGTATAAAGAATTTATTTTTATGTTATGCTTATCCAAAATGATACTCGAAATGTGACTTGAATCAATAGATCAATAGATCAATAGATCACAACTGGACTGGAGGGTGGTTGGATGGTGGTTGGATGGTGGTTTGATTTACTGATTTACTGTTTTAGGGTATGTAAAACATGACAATTTTAGTAAAAAATTTGACTTGAATCAATAGATCAATAGATCAATAGATCAATAGATCAATAGATCAATAGATCATGATTGGACAGGAGGGTAGGTTGGGTGGCTTGATTTACTGATTTACTGATTTAGGGTATGTAAAACATGACAATTTTAGTAAAAAATTTGACCTTAATCAATAGATCAATAGATCAATAGATCAATAGATCATGATTGGACAGGAGGGTAGGTTGGGTGGCTTGATTTACTGATTTACTGATTAGGGTATGTAAAACATGACAATTTTAGTAAAAATTTGACATAATGTGATGTGATCCAATAGGTCAATGAATCAATATATCATGATTGGATGGGAGGGTAGGTTGGATGGCTTGATTTGCTACAGTTACTGATTTAGGGTATGTAAAACATGACAATTTTAGTAAAAATTTGACCTTAATCAATAGATCAATAGATCAATAGATCAATAGATCAATAGATCACGACTGAGGAGGGCAGTTTGACTTACTGATTTACTGATTTACTGTTTGGGTATGTAAAAACATAAATTTGTAAGTTATAAACATAAAAAGAATAAGAAATTTTATTTATTTATTTATTTATTTATTTATTTTATTTTTTTTTTTTTTTTATCTTTTCTTGATGGTACTGAAACCATTATTTTCGAAATCTACAGGCCCAATAACATTTATAGAGACACCAACATTGTTGTTATACGAATGTTTATTAACTCAGCACCGCACCGGCTCAGCACCGGAGCCAGGTACACTGACTCCGACTCCTCTGTCTCTGAATCCTTCTCAGACTCCTCTCTTCCTCATTCTTCTTCCTCCTTTTCCTCCTCCTCATTCTACTATCATTCCCTCCCTCCTCTCCTCATCTTTCAAATAGAGCCCCTCAGAAGTCTGAACTCAAAACCAAATCCGACTCAGAATCCGACTCTAACTCAAACTCAGATAGCCTTTCTCAAGTTTCAATCTTCACAGATGTTTGGGGCTTTTGAGGGCGATCACATACGGTGGACAGGATGTCTGATCTCCGACGGATGCGTCATCAGCGCTCACGTCAGGTTTTGGCCCGATGCGTTCCAGGCTAACGGCTGAACGGGTTGCCGGTGTGCCCGGCGCTGGGGCGGCGCACTCTTCAGGGGCAGACCTGCGGTCGCCAAGGCTTTCGCGTGGGATCGGTTGACATGGACGCTCGTTGGTTTCGGCGGTATCCCTTCGGCGAAGGTGGTCGCCTGTTCGCCTTCATCATCACTATTATTGTCATTATCGTTGTATCCGTTAAGCGCGTATGTTGATGGTATCATTGTCATGTTGCGTTATTATCTATTGCATTGTTGGCATTACCATTGATGTTGTCATTGTACCATTGTTATCTTGCTTCCTTCGTTGTTATGATTATGGTATTGCTATTATCATTCCACTTTCGTTGGTGGTAGTAATTATTGTTGTTGTGGTAATTTATTGTTAATTATTACGTGTATTATTATTATTATTATTATTATTATTATTATTATTATTATTATTATTATTATTATTATTATTATTATTATTATTATTATTATTATTATTATTATAATCAATGTATTCATATTTCACACAAAATTCACTATATTATAGTATTGATCATCACTTCACTTCACTTCATATATTTTTATATATTATTATTATTATTATTATTGATATTATTATTATTAATATATATATATATATATATATATATATATATATCTCTTCTCTCCTCTTTCACTCTTTCCTCTCTATATAAATGATCTGACTGTTGTCGAAGATGGACGGATTGAAAACAGAGGGGAGAAATAAAAGAGAAGAAACTGAAGAACAACGGAGAAGAAAACTGAAGACTGAAGACTGCAAGAACTTCCAACTAAAGTCTGAATAGCTTTCAGAATTCAGGATGAGAAGGCTTTTGAAATGAGGACCTGGTCAGACTATTGCAACAAAGAATTTTATTAAATTTTATAGAAAGAAACATATTTGTATTTTGACAAAATTTAATTTCATATATTTTAATAAGAATATAAAAATATCACAATTAATCTGAAATAAAAATGGAGGAGCGACAATATTTCGCAATTTAGTTCTATTGGATTATTTAATTTAAAGAAATTGAACTTGGATTGTAATGTTAATATACATATTGCACTAAATTATTCTGGCCAGATGAGTTTGGATAAAGCCCTTGGCTATTAAGGGCAGGGAACCCTTAACCTCAATAATAATAATAATATACATAGGGAGACAGGGCTAGCAACCCAGCCCTTTAATTTTCTGCTTGTATTACTCTTGGACCGGCGTTGGAATCTTATGCGCCTAGAAACACGATTTTCTGGAGAACTCTGGGAGAACGAGTTTCAAGGCCAATGGAAGAATAATACTGAAAAGGGGTGAAACCCTACCTGAGTGTATAGCTCAGGACTAGCATCAGATACCATTGCGCCGAGAGAAGTAGTTTCTCATAGTTTTTTCTAGAATGAAGAGTTTCGAGGCCAGAAAGGGAGAAGAAGATGCTAAAGAGTAAAACCATTTCAGAACCAAAAACCTAAGGTGATGATATATATATATATACTCTTTCTCTTTCTTTCTCTCATATATATATATATATATATGTATATGCTCACTCCTGCTCATGCTCTGCTGCTGTATGTATATGGGACTTTTTCTGTTTACCTTCCAAGTCAGTTTTGGATTTTTTTTTTTTTTAAAATATTTTCTAATTATGCTAACAATCAATTTAAGTGGTAACAGACATGATTCAAAATATATAGGACCTTTTACGTTTTACTACTGAATTTCTTTAATTTTTATTTTTTTTAACTAAAAGAGAGATACTTCAAGGCAAAGATGCAAAGAGTCGGGTCTCTCGGCCTTCCGGGGAACGACAGGGGAGGACTACTATTTCCCCCTCTGGGGAGGGTCTCCCAGAACCCCCGCTCTTTGGTATTTGGGGGGCGGTGTCGCGGGGTTCCTCCGCCCCTCCCCATGGGGTATGGAAAACGTCCCCGTCGGCTCAGGCCCCCTATTGTTTTATTTTTTTGAATTTTTTTTACATATTTGTAATAGGCTTTATACATGATTCCAAATATGTAGTGAATTTCTTTAAGTGTCACTACTTATTGTGGTAGCTTTTTATTAAAACAGTATCTAATAATGATACTTTTTAATATTTATTTAAATATTTCGAACTTTTGAATCATGTCCGTTACCACTGAAATTCATTGTTGATATCATCATATAGTAACAATATATTAAAAAAAAATCAAACTTGTTTTCGAGTCGTAAAAACAGAAAAAGACCTATATATATATATATATATATATATATATATATAATAATATATATATATTTCTATATATGTATATATATATATATATATATATATATATATATATATATATATATATATATATATATATATATATATATATATATATATATATGTATATATCATTATCATCAACATCATTACCAAAATTCTCTCCAAATTTGACTGAGAGTAAACCATTTCCATTAGTCAGTACTCGACGCATTCTGAAAATCCCACCTTGAGCTTCACGGGACCATGACGGACCCTCACTATGGCATCTCTCCAATGTAGGGTTCTGCCAGCCCAGGTGGGCCACAACCATACACCCTCACAAAACCGCCATTCACTCCTATTATGCAACATTCATTCACGCCTCTGCCAAACTCACATTTGTCTCCTTCCTTTTACTGACTCAATCCAGTTTTCTTCGGTCTCCCCAGTCGGTCGATTTCCTGCACACTCACCACTATACATCAGCCAACCTACTATCATCCATCTTTTCCATGACCAAACCATCTCAGCATTACTTTCATTTATTCTCTCATTTTACCCCATTCTTCAAGCCACACAACACTTTAATACGTTCATTCCTCATTTTATCAATTATTCTCACACCTAACACTCCCTTAAGATTGTCTATCTGAACACATTGTACCTTAGATCTATACCTCTTATTCTAGACCATAGTCTCACTGCTGTACATTAACACAGGTAACAACATACCCTCTTGCAAGAGCCTAGCGCACTCAAGACTTAGTCCCTTTCCATCCACCAAGGGTTTAATTGCACCAGCCACTTTTCTGTCATTCACAACTTTCTTACTACAGTCTGCATCATCAGTTCCCATTTCACCCAACTTATATCCTAAATATTTAAACTCAGACACTTGTTCCAGCTGTTTACCATCTAACATAACTTCACACCGAGGACTGTCCTCTTAACCATAACCTTACTCTTATCTGCGTTTACTTTCAAACCCCTCCTTTTATACACCTTGCCAAATCTCTCTACCAATCATCTTAAACTCTATTCAGATTCGCCACACAAAACCAAATCATCAGCATATTATAATAGGTAGAACACCATCCACTCTCTTTCATTCTCCATCATTATAACACTATCTCCTGTCACCCCCACTTCAAATTCTTTCATAACCCCATCCATATACAAATTGAGTAACCAAGGAGACATAACTCACCCCTGCCTCATTCCGCAATTAATATTAAACAAATCCCTTTCGACTCCATTTATTCTAACGCTCGTTTCACTATCGTTATACATACTTTTGATTCTATTCACAAGTCTACCACCAACGGCATATATCACTAACACTTGCCATAGAGCTTCCATATTAATCCTATCATACGCCTGTTGCAAATCCATAAAACCTAAATACAATTTATTCTTCTCTCTCATTTTCTCAATCATTTGGTTTAATGTAAAGATTTGATCCACATATCCTCTACCATTGCTATACGCACCTTGTTCTTCACCAATCAGTCCTTCAATCCCTAGACGCACTCTTTCGACCAAAATACCAGCATATATCTTCCATTGAACACTCAATAAACAAATTCCCCTATAATTTCTACAGTTACCATTATCCCCTTTACTTTTATATAATGGTACTATTACTGCTCTCCTACAATCCCTCGGAACTATACCCTCGGTAAACGTTTTGTTACATAATTTCCAAATCTAATCAATCACCATCTCGCATCCTTTCTTGATCATTCCATCTATAATTTCATCTATACCTGCAGATTTACCATTCTTCAAGTTTCTAACTCTACCCATTACCTCCTCCTTACAAATGACCTTATCCTCAAAATACCTATTCCTTCTTTCGCTATCAAACCCACACATATTCACTATCACCTCTTTATTACTGCCAATGTTATGCAGATTTTCAGTTTCTCTGATTTTAATAGAAGAATATACCAACACAAATATGCCTTACAAACAGACAACCAAAACTCAGCTCTCACCCAACACCGTCAAACAGAAAATCATCACATAAACATCAATAACAGCAGTATCATAAAACACATAAATAACAGTAACAAAAGAAAAATTGCCGAAACCTTTTGCATATATAATATCTCTAACTATAACCAAGGCTCTGGAGACTACAAAATCGATAGTCTACAACAGAGGTGTCCAAAATTTTTTGATCGCGTACCCCTAAGACAAAAATAACTGTAAGTTGTACCCCCGATAATATAATATAATATAGTATAATATAATATAATATAATATAATATAATATAATATAATATAATATAATATAATATAATATAATATAATATAATATAATACAATATAATTTAATATATAATAAAAGACACGGCGAACATTGAGAGAACCTCACACTCAAGTGATACACGATCATACCCTCGCAAGTGATCGTGAGCCTACTTCTTTGGCGTACCCCCAAGTTTCACTTTGGGTACCCCCCGGGGTACGCGTACCCCACTTTGGAGACCACTGGTCTATTATATACATATACATATTTTGCAAAAACCTTTTGAATAACCAAGCAGCAGAATGACACTTAAAGGAAAAAAATCAAAACATCGATTCGTTCACCTGAAGAGGCTCCACAAAGCAGGAGCGAAAGCTAGTGTATTGTAAATTTGTTTTAAATGTTTTTAAAGTGTAATAAAATATAACTCTCTAATGTATAATGGCTAAAGGGTAAAACTAAATATATATATATATATATATATATATATATATATATATATATATATATATATATATATATATATATATATAGCTCTCCTGCTCCTGCTCATATTCTCATATACATCATCATCAGATATTTCATCATTCCATAAAAATGGGGTGAATTGTCCTGTGTCACAAAAAATCCAGGTATACATGAGCATTCTAGGACAAAGATAAATTGTATTAGAGATCTTAAACTCAACTATGCCTGAGTCGTCCACTAACATGTGAATATTATGTTAATGAGAGGTCTCGCTCATATATATATATATATATATATATGCTCATATATATGTATTTTGATGTTCATTTTTATATCTGTATGTAATTCATGCTCCTCACACATATATATATATACTCTTTCTTTCTCCTCTTTTCTTTCTCTCCTCTCCTCTCTTATTTATATATATATATATATATATATATATATATATATATATATATATATATATATATATATATATATATATATATATATATAAATATATCTCTCTTCCTATATATATATATATATATATATATATATATAATTAAATAAGATTTTAAACTTTGTCTGTACTTAAAAAGTGGACTGAATAAATCACAATCTAAATTGTGATAAAATATTATGACAATAAAAACCCTTGAAAATATAAATATTTATACTGTGGGAAAATCCTATCCTCTCCGAGTTTGAAAAAAGACAAGAGACAAATCCAACCAATTTACCAAACAGGTTAATAATATCTTTTTTTTTTTTTTTTCTTCTATTTTTTTCTATTTGTCTATTTATCCTCTCTCTCTCTCTCTCTCTCTGACTCCCTCACTCTCCTCCTCTCTTACTTTCCATCTTCACTCTCTCTCTCTCTCCTCTCTCTCCTCTCTCTCTCTCTCT
>JABUQX010139902.1:0-2500 GCA_015478945.1 Trachelipus rathkii
CAATGTGAATTCTTAAAATATTTATAAACCATCATTTTAATGTAATGTTATATATATATATATATACTCTTTCTATATATATATATATATATATATATATATATATATATATATATATATACTATATATATATATATATATATATATATATGAGTCGTATCCAAAAGTGAACCTGCTAGATTTCTTCGAGGATGGTTGGGAGTAACCAAATCTTAAAGGCAGCAAACAACAAAATTACCTCAATTCAACAATAAAAATGAGACGTTGTTAGCATAAAAAAAACTGATATTTTTTGATCAAGAATTTCTTTTTGTGCTGTTGTCATTTTAATGGTATATTTAGACAATTTCTTTTGAGTTTTTGATGTGTCAGATACATATAACCATGTTTTCATTGGCGAATGTCTTGCAGCCATCAAAAAAGTAGGTGAATTCCTTTCTTCTACATCTGTAAGATCCATACTTTCAACAGTTGTATTGGCATTTGGTTCACTAGATTTGCCAGTATATGACGAGCGCTTACAAGATTTTTTCAGATGCACTTTTATTCTTTCAATTTTATTGCTAATTGCATCACTGTAATATTTACATTTTACTTTGCTGGTGCCTTAGACATTCAAAACTTCAGTCCATTCATTTCCTAGTTTTCTTCTGGATCCAAGAGTCTTTGGCATTACTGTTATAATCAAACTTATCAAACTTATAATAACTTAACAAAATTGAAAACAAACAATTAAATTAGTATGAAATTGCAGTTATTGCTGAAAAGGAAAGGAAAAATGAAAAAACCCAATTTTCCCCGGGTTTTTTCGGGTTTTAGATGAAAAAACCCGAAAATACAGATGCAGATACAGATCTCACGTAAATAAAGAGATACAGATGCAGATACGAATACAGATATTTACTCTTTAAGTTGAGTAAAAGTATATATATATATATATATATATATATATATATATACTATATATATATATATATATATATATATATACAACCCTGCCCCCTACATATAAATCCTTTTTGGTGTTTGGTTCTATATATATATATATATTACAGCTGTTACCACCACTCACGGGCAGGAGCCCTATTCAGGGGAGGGTGTTGCACCAAGAATTTCATCCATGAGTGCAGAGTGCACTTGAATGAGGCACAGACATGAGGCTTTAAAAGTGAGAAATTAAATTCAGCAGGAAACACAGAGATGGAAGAGATCACAAAACAGAGGTGGCAGGAAAGAAGGAAGCACCGCAGTGAACTAGCCTGGAATACCAATATCTACAAAACTCATGCGCAGAGACAGCACCCGCTGTGCTACGAGGGGCGTCGTAAAGGTGGTGGTACGTGAGTGGTAGGATTCCCCCTCGAACACCTGTCGCTGCGGTACCTATAGAAAAGATAAAAGTACCAACATCGCGCCACACAAAGATAGGGTCAAGTGAACTGGAAAGTACAGAACAGTTTTGGCCCTTTGACCCTATCAAAAAGCCGGGTGAAACCAGAGCCCCCCAGATATAGAGAACAGTACTACTCCATACAAGAGGGTTGATAGAGACCCTTGCAGCCCTAAATAATGAGAAGAAAAGAAAAAGTCTCGCAGTCTAAACAAGAACTTGGTTTCTATGAGGCCGCCTAGCAAACGCGTTGTGATGTGGGGTTTCAAGACATTTTTGTTTATGTTAAGGCAAGAAGGATGTTTATATTGTCAACAGGAGAGACAGAGAACCGTCGAAGAGATAGGAGGGGGAAAGTTAGAAGAGGTTTTAGAGGGGTGTAGAAGTTGAGTTTTAAAAAAATTGAATTTCACAGGTTGAGACGACACCAATCGGAAATTCTATCCAGATCAGCGAGAGGCAGAATCGGAAAAGTTAAGACGAGAGGCAATTCTAGAAAGTAAAGAAGAATTAGGAGTGAAATGAAGTTAAAGAAGAGCGAAGGATCAGGGCCATCAACGGTGGACAGAGTTAAGATAATACAGGTGAAAGAGAAAGATCATTAATAAAATACAAGAATAAGAAGTAGGAAAAGACCGAACCACAGGAACACAATGACGAAAAAAAAAAGAAGTCGCTCCATCAACCACAGCCGATATTGGGTAGAGAAACGAAAGAAATAAGAACAAAGATAAGCAAAGGAGGAAACCTAAAGAATGGAACGGAGACATTGACCGTGCCATACGGTCAGTAAGATATGAGCACTCCTCACGCAAAGTCTCAGTAGTTCCCTAAGAGCGGAGGAAAATCATAAATCCGTTTAAATAAGAAGAGGTATATATCGCCAAGTAAGACCTTAGACGCCAGAAAGCCGTACTGGCGATCGGAAAGAATGAATGAGATGTCTAAGAAGTGAGGGTTAAGAAGGGTTTCAAAGATCTTAGATAGGAATACAAGTGAGAGCTAGCTAGGGCGATAGTTAAGAGGAAGGATCAGCGGCTTCCTTTTTTCGGAATGGGTTGGACATGTGCGTGCTTCCCAACACTGAGGGGAAAGTACTAGTATTGATTG
>JABUQX010139903.1:0-7500 GCA_015478945.1 Trachelipus rathkii
TTGGTACTTCGTTTCAGTTCCGGGATTTGGGTGTTTAACCGTTTTCGCATTATCGTGAAACGCTTTCGCGTTTTCGTGCGCCGCTTCAGAAGGGTCATCATTTTGGGACGATGGAAAACTAAAAATGCTGTAACACGTGAGCTAAACACGCTTCAGGAAAATAACTTCCGGTACCTATGAGCAGTGGAAGAAACGTTGGGTCATACTTCGAAGGAGATAACTTGTAGTTTCAGGTTAAGTCCAATACAAAATTAAATATGACATCAGTACACTTAAATATTGCATAACTTATCTTCTCTTTCTTTCTCGGACTCTCTCTTTCTTTCTCTCTCACTCACTCTTTCTTTCATATATATATATGTAATATATATCTCAAATAACTTTAATATAATATATATATATATGTAATATATGTATATGTAATATATATGTATATGTATGTATGTATATATATATATGTATGTAATATATGTATATGTATATATGTAATATTATGTATGTAATATGTGTATAATAATAATAATAATATGTAATAATATATATAATAATATTCAGTTGTAAAATAGTAATAATAATACTTTTTTTTTTGTATGTGTGTAATAATATGTATGTGTATGTGTGTATGTAATAATATGTAATAATAATGTGTGTATGTGTATGTTAAATAATAATGTTGATGATGATGATGTCCATGACTTTGTAATTTCATCGATCCATTCCATGTTTCATCCATTCCATTCCATTCCATTCTTCTTCTCCTTCCATTCCATTCCATTCCTTCCTTTCCCTATGTCTTCATTCATCCTACTCCCATACTTATTTTTTACCACTTTTAGACTTCTTTTTCCTCTTTATATATTTACAAAACCCTTTCTTTCGAGACCCCATCACTGTTTTTTTTCTTTGCACATTCAAGACACCCCTCTTTTTTTACTTTTTACCGCTTCACCATCTCCTCATTCACCATTCATTATTAACATTCTTACTTCCTTCTTTGGCACATACGCATACGCCTCTTGTAGTACTTTCAAACCTTCCTTAATTTGCATTCAGATTTGTTCAATTTAATCTTGTTGAAATTCACCTGATTTATTTTCAAGTGCTATCACATATTTTCCTAATAATTGTGTTCATTAACTTTCCATTTTTAATACTCCCAACTTCCTTCCTTATCACTTTCTTCTCTAACCTTGCCCCCACTAACTTAATCTTAAATAAAACAACATAATGATCTGATGTTCTCATCTCCAACCCCCTCAATGATTTAACGTCTATCACATACTTTAAAATTTTCTTCTCCACCAACACAAAATCAACCTCCTTTTTTCTTCGATACCATCTCTACCTACCCCAACTCTCGTATATCTGTGAATATCTTAGTGTCCGAAGAATGTATTACTTATACACATACCTCTCTCCTCACAGAAATCAATCACCTTTCTACCATTCTCATTTTCTCCCGAAAGCCCAAAAGCACAAGTAGTACCATCCCTTTTTCGATCACCTGTCCAACCATTTAAGTTGCCCACCACAATTAATCAGAGGCCTCTACCCACTCCATTCAAAACATCATTCAGATTATCCCAGAAAGTCACATTCTCCACAACATCTTCCTCAGATGGACCTTATGTTACAACCACATACCTTTACCTTCTTAAACTTAAATTTACCATTAGAATTCTAGTACTCACACAAACAAAATCCAACCATAGCTTTTTGCCTCAGGTCACTCATCAGAATCGCAACTCTTTTCCCCGTGCTCAGTCAACCCTACTACCACTGTCCCTTTAGTCGCCTGCTATTAAAACACAGAACGTACTCTGTGGGAACTCTTTCCCGCCCCCCCCCATAAACACTGGGATAAATGAAAAATTCCAGTGTGTTTCCAATGTCCCACCATGCCACCTTTCTCTCTCTCTCTCTCTCTCTCTCTCTCTCTCTCTCTCTCTCTCCTCTCTCTCTCTCTCTCTCTCTCTCTCTCTCTCTCTCTCTCTCTCTCTATATATATATACTCTCTCTCTCTCTCTTTCATATATATATGTATATATATATATATATATATATATATATATATATATATATATATATATATATGTTATATATATATATATATATATATATATATATATATATATATATATATATATATATATATATATATATATATATATATATATACTCTATATATATAAATATATATATATATATATATATATATATATATATATATATATATATATATATATATATATATATATATATATATATATATATATATATATATCTATCAATATGATTCAGAAGCTGTCATCTAGGGTGTGAACATGATGGAACCCAGAAGGAGACAAGAAAAGAAAAAAAAGCAGGAAGACTGCAGAGAATGTTGAAGGTCTGAAAGGATTGCATATTGGAGAAAAGATTGTAAATCAGAAGGAACTACAAAATTAGTTCTTTGTGGATTGCATTTTGAGAAGAGAGTCCTTTAGAGTTTCTAATTTCATATCTAGCAAAAGAAAATTTTTTTTGTTAATGATTTAGAATTTCAAAAATTTTAAGTATTTATTTCAAAATTATTTTCATATAAAATCGAGATGGAGGAGCAACAATTATTTGGACCACATTTCTTTAATTAATTATTTTCAATGAAATGAAAAATTGAAAAAAAAAGAAAAGAAAAGAAATTTGAAGTATTAGGAAAAGTGAAGCTGTGTTTCGAATCGTCGAGTCATTGGAAGAAAATTCATGATTATCTTCGTCTGATAGCATGGAGACGAAAACCCCTTCTATTATTTGTTTCTTTTCGTGAATGGTGGTGATAAGCTTTTTCAGCCCTGCTTACTACCCTGTATTTCTCCTGCAGGATATGGTGTCTTTAATATAAATAAAGAAAGAAATACAAACATATATATATATATATATATATATATATACTATATATATATATATATATATATATATATATATATATATATATATATATATATATATATATATATATATATATATATATATATATATATATATATAAATATATATATATATATATATATATATATATATATATATATATATATATATATATATATATATATATATATATATATATATATATATATATATATATCTCATATATATATATATATATATATATATATATATATATATATATATATATAGTAGAGAAAAGTCCAATTCGTATGGTCGCCGTCCTGGGAGACCTCCTCTTGTTCTTGTTGCACTGGCAGGTCTAGTTGGTGTAGTAGAGGACTTGTAGTTATCTCTTCTTGTTCCTCCACTTGATGATGGTTGTTCTTTAATAGCTCCTCGTAATAGGTTTCGTTTTATATGTTGAGGGACCTAAGTATCCACAAGTACTCGGGATTACATCTTTCTCTGTTGAAGCCGCCTTCTTCACCAGCAACAGGCTATATGGTTACGCTCTTTGATTGGTACTTCGAAGCTATTGAATCATCTTACAACTAGATATAACTCTTTATAATTAGTTATCGTTATAAGACCAGCGTGGATTTGGGATCATAAAGATCCGGCATTTACATAAATAAGGTATAAAATATGACATAAAATACTATAAAATATTATATTGCACATTATTTAGTACATATTACAACATTAAATACACAAAAAAATTAAAACAAGACTGAATTTTGCTCCGAAAAATTGCTATAAAAATGACATTCTTACAATTCATTTCTTTCAATTTAGTTTTCTCTAAATGAAATAGGTTAACTAACTTTTTTTTATAAGCATGTTTAAAACTTTTTCTCGACAGTACAATACGAAAATTATATAAAAAAGAAACATTATGTCATAAAATAAATGTTTTATAATCATATACTATTAATAAATGTTATAATTAGCATCAATTATAAATATAAACCAATTTTAGTGTTACAAAATATTATTTAAGCGTTCTTGGCTGTCCTTAAAAGACCAATTTACTGTAATATTTTCTGTAATTCATCCTAGACCTCTGCTAAAGGCTGTTCGAAACATCTTGAGTCCTGAGCGGGTGGTCTTCAGCTTGAGTCACCGTAGGAAAGGAACTTCTGCTTGAAGAGAGTGGGACTTTTGCTTGAGTTACCTTAGAAGAGGAACTTCTGCTTTAAAGGGTGTTTGACTTCTGGGTTAATAATATGGAGTAGAGGAAAAGTCCAATTCTGTAATGGCAGGAGTGTTGGGAGCTATCTCTTCTTCTTCTTCTTCCTCCTCCTCCTCCTCCTCCTCCACCGGCAGGTCTAGTTAATGTATTGGTTTGTAGTTATCTCTTCTGCTTATTCCTCCACTGCATATAGTAGTAGTTGATGGTTCTTATTTAATAGCTCCTCGTAATAGGCTTCCTTTATACGTTGAGGTGCCTAAGTATCTACAGGTTCTCGGGATTATATCTTTCTTTGTTGAAGAGGCTATATGGTTACTCTTTCATTGGTACTTCGAGGCTAATGAGCCATCAATACAATTAGCTATAGCCCTTTCATAATTATCTTAAAATTTATTTTTGAATTAAAACAGCTTTGTTTTTGGTTATATTTATTAAAAGTGATCTTTACTATATTCAAATAAATAGCTGACAACATCACGCGGAATAATATTTTTTACAATTCAACTGGATATAAATCTCTCGCTGACCTGCAACTTAATTCAAAAACCAATTATATGTCTTCAGCGAGAGAGAGAGAGAGAGAGAGAGAGAGAGAGAGAGAGAGAGAGAGAGAGAGAGAGAGAGAGAGAGAGAGAGAGAGAGAGAGAGAGAGAGAGAGAGAGAGAGAGAAGGCAGGAAAGTTAGAAATCATCTTTTAGATACAATAAAACAACGCTAAGTATAATATAAACAATAATTTTATAAAGAAAACATTATAAACAATCATATAATAATAAAATAATTTTATACTAACAAATTAAAAGCATTGATTTCGTTGAAAATTGCTAAAAAAATGGCATTTTTACAATTCGATTTTTTCAATTTGGTTTTCTCTAAATGAAATAGGTTAGCTAACATCTTTTTATAAACATATTTTAAACTTATTCTTTAAACAGTACAAAACTAATAGTACAAAAAAAGAAACATTATATTATAAAATAAATGTTTTATAATCATATACTATAAATAAATGCTATTTTTTAACATCAATAATAAATATAAAGCAGTTTAAGTGTTACAAAATATGAAATGTATCAAGATTTCTGGGATGTCACTGAAAACCCCATTTTCTGTAATATTCTTATCTTGTAGTTCACTTGTAGAAGTAAAGAATGTTTTAACTAATAAAAAGAAACTTATTTAAAACACTATATATACCGTATATATATATATATATATATATATATATATATATATATATATATATATATATATATATATATATATATATATATATATATATACTATATATATATATATATATATATATATATATATATATATGTGTGTGTGTGTGTGTGTGTGTGTGTGTGTGTGTGTGTGTGTGTGTGTGTGTGTGTGTGTGGGTGTGTGTGTGTGTGTTACTGTGTGCCAAAATTTGTAAAGCAGATTGTGAGATGGAAAAACAGTGTGAAAAGATAATAAAATGCAAAAAATTATATATCCACGCATAAAGGTAAGATAAGAGAGTATTAAAAATATAATCAGAAACATCACTAATATTTTAATATAAATATATATATATATATATATATATATATATATATATATATATATATATATATATATATATATATACTATATACTATATATTTATATATATAGAATTGTAATTAGGCTACAATTTTACAACAAAGAAAACTATTTTTTAAGTCAAACTAATATATATATATATATTTATATATATGATATATATATATATATACTATATATATATATATATATATATATATATATATATATATATATATATAGTATGTAATATATATATATATATATATATATATATATATATATATATATATATATATACGGTATATATATATATATATATATATATAATATATATATATATATATATATATATATATATATATATATATATATATATATATATATATATATATATATAATATATATATATATATAATATATATATATATATGTATATATACAATATATATAATATATAATATAATTGAAAACTAACTAAAGATGCAAATATTATTTGTACAATATATATAAATAATAATATATATAATATATATATATAATAATATAATAATAATATAATATATATATATAATAACAATGTATATATATATATATATTAAATATTTCCAAACATAAGATTATGGAAAAAGTAGCCTCCGTTTTCGATATGACACTTATTTCAGTAAAAGAGCTTCAAACGTATAAAAAAATTTAAAAAGGAAGTCCTAATTATTTATTTAAATCTAACCCTAACGTTAAATAACTTAATTAACTTAACACTTAACCTAACCTAACTGAAATATTTACAAATTAAACATTTAGATATTTTTTAAAATCAATGCAAAATTAGTTTCTAGTCAAAGAGAACTTACCAGTAAATCTCATGTTCAAACTGGCAGCACAATTTTTCTTGGGATAGCAGATTGTTCGCCATTATTATTTAAAACTTACAGATATATATATATATATATATATATATATATATATATATATATATATATATATATATACTCTCTCTTTATATATAATATATATATATATATATATATATATATATAAATAAATCATCATCATCATTATCATCATCACCTACCTTCTCCCCCAAGAAATCTAAGGTGCGTAACATGCCGGAAACAGAAAAGTAGTAGCAGAATAGGAAGCAAGTTGAAAAGAAAGCCCAGCCTTACCACTCCATTTATACTTCCCCTTTATACGAGTGAGAACTCGTCGCAGTCAGAAAAATCCACCCTAGAGCTTCACGGGACCGAAAAGAACTCTCACTATGGCATTTCATCAATGTGGGGTTCATCCCATGGCCAAGGTGGGTTACAACCATACCCCTTCAAAAACCGATATTCACTCCTGTTATGCACTTTTCTTCTCGCCTCTGCCAGACTCATATTTCTCTCATCCAGGTATTCCCTTACTGACTCAATACACTTTTTCTTCGGTCTCCCAGCCGGTCGATTCCCAGCACGCTCACCACTATACATCCTTTTAACCAACCAACTATCACCCATCCTTTCAACATGACCAAACCATCTCAATGTACTTTCTTTTATTCTCTCATTTACCCCTTTCTTCATACCACACAAATCTCTAATACGTTCATTCCTCATTTTATCACTTCTTCTCACACCTAACACTCTACTAAGATTGTCCATCTGAACACATTGTACTTTAGATCTATACCTCTTATTCCAGATCATAGTCTCACTACTATATATTAACACAGGTAACAACATACCCTCATGTAAGACCCTAGCGCACTCAAGACTTAGTCCCTTTACAATTCAGGGGTGGCCAACCCTTGGCGCATGCGCCAAACGTGGTGCATTGGATGATTA
>JABUQX010139903.1:10000-17859 GCA_015478945.1 Trachelipus rathkii
GGTGGAAGCATATGTGAATTTTAAACAGAGGAAGGTAGAATACAAGAGGAAAAAAAGATGATGACAAGGAGGTCCAAAGAACAGATGTGGCTGGAAAGAATTGTTTCCAATACTCACACAAAATTCATGTAAAGGCATGGCAGCTCTTTTGCTACGAGGGCAACGCAATGGAGGAGGAATGTGGGAGATCAGCTTCATTGAGTACTTGCCGTTGTAAAAGCCATAGAAGAGATAGTCAGGGAAGTGTCAAGGGAGTTTGAAAATATGGGACAGTTTATTAGCCTCTTAACCATAGACTCAACCATACCAAAAAAAGTATGAAAGTGGACCCCCACCCCCCGAAAACTGAAGCAACTTAGTAGAAGAAAAAAATTCCCGCAATCTGAAAAGAAATCCCAGCTTCTTTGAGACCATCTTAGCAACCTTTGTGATATAAAGCCTCCAAAACAGATTATTGTTTCTTTTCAGTCCAAGGATGTTTGTGTTCCTAACAGGTGAAGCGTTAGAGTTCACGAAGAAGATAGAAAAGTTTTGACGTGTTTATGAGAGGAAGGTGTGAAAGAGTCGAGTTTATAAAGTGTTGAAATTCACAAAATTGCGGTAACCCTACCTGGAATCCCATCCAGATCGGCAAGAATTGAATAGGAAAGGTGAAAACGATAGGTAACTCTAGATGCAAACGAGGGATAATATTTAATATTAGTGGAAGAATCGGGAGTTGACTCATATGCACAAGAATGAACAGATTTTGAATTACAGTTAAGAAGATTGTTGATGAAAAGTAAAAATAAAGTTGGAGATGGAACAGAACTTTGAGGAACAGCAATTAACAGGAGAGAGGGAATGTGTCGCTCCATTAACAAGAGCCAATATAGAACGACTTGAGTAAGCAAAGAGATAGAGGAAACCCGAAGAAAGGGAGCTTCTAAGGTAGTGATGCGTTCCGTCTGAGGCCAAAAGTTTTTGATATGTCAAACACCACCACCCAAGACTCCCCATAGTCCCTATAGGCAGAAGACTACAGATCATTGGGGTAGGAAGGTATGTAACCAGTTGAACTCTAACATCGAGAGCCATACTGATGGTCTGAAGGAAGGGAATGAAATTCCAGAATATCCATGAAATGAGAGTTGAGGAGAGTTCTAAAGATTTTAGACAGGATATAAGTTAGAGCTACAAGACGATAATTAGAAGGATCAAGTGACGATCCTTTGTCGGAAACAGTTGAACATATGCGAACTTCCAATGCAAAGGAAAAGCATTAGAATTTAGACATACACAATAGAGTTGAACAAAGATAGGCATCAGCTCAGAAAAACACTCCATCAAAGCACTAACCTTCCTAACGCTCATAGAACTCCGGATCTATTACACTCTATCATGAGTAATAACAGGTTGAGACATAGGATACCGGAGAGAAGAAGGAGTAAGAGGAGGGATGCCTGAATCGTCCAGTGTAAAATTAAAATAAAAAAGTAGGCCGTTTCAGTTAGCATTAGAACCGTCAGAGCGAATAAAAAGAGAAAAGATAGATTTACAGATGTTGTTAGAGATGTTTTAGGCAAGGGGTCAAATTTCTTTTATCAGTATGATAACCAACAAGGTCAGGGCACTACATTTTAGTGACAGTACACATAGCCTCTCGAATAATATCCCTGGGATGATGGGACGATTCAGTGCAGAATGAAAATTAGTAAGAGTGATAGGAGAACAAGAGCTTCTCCAAGCCCGATAAGCATTGTCGCGCTCCTGAGTGACAAGAGAACAAACGCCATCGAATCGTGAAATTTGGGTAGAAAATGATTTAGTCGAAACTGGAATGAACCTGCTCATCCCTTAGGTGATTACGGCCCCTACCCTCTCAGCAGACACCTAGGCGTACTCCGAGCTAAAATAGGATTCATTACAATGGTAGTTAGCAAAGAAACAGCGATACAATGCCCCCAATTAGCCAGATTAAAGTGACAGAAAGCTTGTTTCTGGCAGGGTGGAGCTTTAACATAGAAAATGTTATACTTAAGCAGATGTATAATGTGAGTGGGCTAAGAATTGATCGGCTGGAAGACCAAAGAAAAAGTATAATGAGTTAGTAAAGAAATATTTGAAGGAAAGGAATGTGAGTTTGGCAGACGCGAGAAGAAAGGTATATAATAGAAATGAATGGCCGGGTTTTGTGAAGGGGTTTGGTTGTTTGCCTACCCAAGGGATGAACCCCACATTGACGAGATATCACAGTGAGGGTCCGTCAGTCTTGTGAAGCATTAGGGTGGATTTTCTTTACTTCGAAGAGCAATCATTTAAAGGTATTGAGGGGATGGTATGAGGAATCTTTCCTTTCAACTTAGGTCATGCTCTTCTGCTTAACTATTTTAACTATCCTATGTCCATCACTCATACCCACCCACATCTATTGATAGTGTTGGGAGAATATATATATATATATATATATATATATATATATATATATATATATATATATATATATATATATATATATATATATATATATATATATATATATATATATATATATATATATAAAATATATATAAATATATATATATATATATATATATATATATATATATATATATATATATATATATATATATATATATATATATATATATATATATATAGAGAGAGAGAGAGAGAAGAGAGAGAGAGGGTGATTCAAAACCTCTGTGACAAACTCGGAGGGTTGATAGTGCAAACGATAACAAAATTTTTTTGTTAAATAACCTATGTTGTATGACGCTTCGTTTCAAGAGTTACGGACGATTGAAGGGTACACTAGTTTATGTTATTGTGATTCGTGCATGTAGGTTGCAACGATTTAGGTTTTCTCAATTTAATGTGTTTATTGCTTGCGTATGTGTGGCGCAACGATTTTCGGAAACACGTGACAACCTGCTACCTTGCCCAATTTATCGTTGATTCAAGTACAGTGTAAGCATCGATTACGAATGGAACACTACACTCTTCCCGTTTTAACCGACTTGATAATGTGTCACGGTGCGGCGAACGGAAATGGACGAAGAGCGCCCCTCATGTACCGGGAACGGTTTCCACACCGAAATCACCCCCACCACGCGGTCTTCCACCAATGCATCGGGACAGAAGGGTCCCACATTATCTCGAGGCGCTGATGAAGGAACAAACATTGAGTGGGGTGATTTATGTGTGGAAGAACTCCGGTACATGGTGGCTGCTCGTCCATTCCGTTCGCCTCTGCATTATCATGTTGCTCTCAGGAAGAGTGTGGTGATCCATTGTCGATCCACTTGTACTGAAATCCGCGATGAATTGAACGAGAAGGCAATTACCAGGTCGTGTGGAGGTTATTAACCTACGAACACTATTAAAAAAGGTAAACACATTAAAAACGGTAACCTTCGTTGGTAACCCAGTTACGACGCATCACACAACATGAACAGGTGACGCCTTTCAATCGTCTTTCAACGAAACGTCGCTAACATAAATTGACAGTAATAAATGTTCCTTATCGTTTGTTATATATATATATATATATACATATATATATATATATATATATATATTATATATATATATATATATATATATATATATATATATATATATATATATATATATACATATCTTTCATTATATATATATATATATATATATATATATATATATATATATATATATATATATATATATATATATAATAATATATATATAAATATATGTATAATAGATATATATATATATATATATTTATTATAAATATATATATATATATATACATATATATATATATATATATATATATATATATATATATATATATATATATATATATATAATAATAATATATATATATATATATATATATGTATATATATATAAATATACATCTACACACATATATATATCTCTTTATCTATATACTGCTCTTCTATATATATATATATATATATATATATATATATATATATATATATATATATATATATATATATATATATAAACTGTTTTTTCTTAATATTCTTTTTCTTTTTACCGTTTTTAATTCTTTTTTAACATAATAGATCATTATTCCATTACTTAACATTGTGTTTTATTACTATTCTTTACTTATAGTCTTGAAAATATTTCTTTTCCCTATTACTGTAACGATAAATCAAATTTTTCTAAAAGGAATTATCCAAATCCAAAGATTTGTCATTGAGAGTGATATCAATATTTGAAACAATTTACTTTTGTGAAATTGTGAAATTTTTTTCCCTACTCAATCAACATTAACAAATCAAACCAAATGAAACAATCGTGTCTAAGTAATAAACATTTAAAACCAGTTATTTTTATAATAGTTATGTGAAAAAGAACAATTCACAAGAGTAAAAGTAACGAGATTAGTTTAAAAAATGTTTCCATTGTAATAGCGATTATATAAGTGTAGTAAAGCAACAGTTATACAGCTAAAAAAATGATTAGAGAGAGTGAGTGAAAGCGGGAGTGTTGATTAGTCGAGAAGTTACAGACTCCACTTGTCCCAGAAAAGCTGCGTGTGTGGGCACACCCAAGATATGTATACTACTTACAGCGAGGAATGATCACTATATATAAAGCGAGCTACTAGTATGTTTTTAAAAATATTTGTAGGAGTCTCAGATCTCTCTTGTTTAGCAAGAGAGGCAATATATGATCTTTCCATACAGTAACCGCAATTGCGTAGTATTTTCTACTTATGACTACTTATTTTTATGTATTCCTGTAATTTCCTGTATTCACTTATATTGAATTATGTTAAGCTTATATTAATTCATTTGTTTTTATTTTCAATTTTTAAGAGTAAATCATGGCAATTAGCTATACTGTTAATTAGAAGAAAAGAAAATAATTCTCATTACCGCCAGAATACTAGCTTTCCGCTTGCAATGAACCCATAAAGTATGAATTAATGTAGCACTATTTACAAATCCGTCAAAACGATGAACAAATATACAAAGGCCAATGTACTTTCAGTCACAGCTATAATATATTGCTGTACGATTGGAAAAATACGGTGTAAATTTCCCTTCCAATCAAAAATAATAAATTAACTAGTTGTGTCAAGACTTGCGAAGGTGATGGATATTGCAAAGAACTCAAATAGAATTCCTAAGAACAGTAAAAATGGCAATGTAATTAATGTTCATAATCATAGTTATAACTAATTCAAGAAAGATATAGAGAAGAAAAACTGCAAATGTGAGAGAAAGATTCCAGTTAATGAATGGGAGAGGCTAATACAGTATATCTCCTGCATTGTAATAAACTTTTTTTCAGTCACTTCTTTAAAGCCACTGATGGAAAGACAAGTGTGCCAGGAACTTTTAGTGGACCTCTTGAAAAAATTAAAAATCCATCAATTAAAGATATAATAAACTTCAAACCTATAGCTTGGAAGTTGTAATTCATCTCTGAAAGCTTTATCAAGATCCTTAGTAATAACCGGCAATAGAGATATGAGAGCTAGTACAATCGGTCAGATTGCCTGACAATCTAAAGGCCAGGTCTACAAGAAACATTCACGTCGCACGTTGGCGGACATACGTAAATAGAATTCTCCGCATCTTCCTGTCACCTGCTAGCCAATGTAATAATTTGTTCGATCTATTACACTCTATGTAAGACGAATCAAAAAACTTGGTATTTATCCAAATTGATGAACCCACTCAATAAGAAATTCAAAAGCATTATGAAGAAGATCTTTTAGCATCATTCTTATTTCATCCACCCTGAAAACACCCTGCTCTTCATGCACTGTGGTTTTGAATTAACAGTTCGCTATCTTTCGTTTGTAACTTCGAAATGCCAAATAAAATATATTTTGATTCTCAAGATTAAGTGGTTCTTATAGTTTATAATTTTACAAGATCTACCAAAAGATGAGGCTTTGAGAGCTATTTTCTTTTTCGTTTTTTCTTGGACCTCACGAGTATTACCCTATATTCCTAGAGGGATACATTTCAGAAGGTTACTTGCTAGGATCCGTATTAGGGATTGAACCAGGGACTCTCACAAAACAATCGATCGCTCCACTTTAGGGAACCACAGTATGGTGTAGTCAGAAAAGAACTGCGACAGGTTTTTAAATGACTTTTTTTTTAAAACATCATTTTTTTATTTTCTTATTTTAAATTATTCTTTCTGATCCGAATTTGATAGAATAGGCGCCATAAGAAAGAACTCTCCCAGTCACTTTAAAATCAGCATTAAAATTTAAAATCGGTTAAATAGAAAAAAAGCAATCTTCGTTACCGACTTTTGACAAAAATCATTTACGAATAAAAATTTCTATATGCAATATGATGAGTCATACACCAAATGACAGATATGGCCCAACCATTCTAAATATGCTGTAAAAATTAAAAATAAATTGAGTAAGAAAAAATAATAATAATGAAAATATTATAAAACGAAACTTAAAAATAAATAATAAAAAAAGCAATAAAGCCCCCAAATGTTTTGTTTTTTATTTAAAAAAAAAAGATTAAAAAAATGTTTTTAAGCAACTTTAGTCAGAATGTTGCGGCATTTGTTCAATTCGTGACAAAATAATCTGAGAAAAGTCAAGATTACGAAAGTTATTAAAATTTTATCTTAAATTTAATAATGAAGACTAAAAATTTCTTGATTGATTTGGAATAAAACTTGAATAAAACATATCTTAAGCAACAACTCTTACAAAATTTTAATTTTTGTTTACTCATTCATTGTAACAATATCATGTGATTAAGCAATTTGTACTAGAATTATCTACTTGATTTCGATATTTTAGGTATGTATATTCTTCAATTCGGTATACTTATTCTTCAACTGGGTATACTTATTCTAGGTATACTTATTCTTTAACTAGGTAAACCTATTCAAGGTACACTTATTCTTCAACTACAATACTTATTCTAGGTATACTTGTTCTTCAGTAGTTATACTTATTCTATGTATACTTATTCTCCAATTAGGTAAACTTATTCCAGGTATACTTATTCTTCAACTACAATACTTATTCTAGGTATACTTGTTCTTCAATAGGTATACTTATTCTAGGTATACTTATTCTTCAACTAGGTATACTTATTCCATGTATACTCATTCTTCAACTAGGTATACGTATTCTAGGTATACTTATTCTTCAACTAGGTAAACTTATTCTATGTATGCTTATTCTTCAACTAGATATACTCATTCTAGGTATACTTGTTCTTCAATAGGTATACTTATTCTAGGTATACTTATTCTTCAACTAGGTATATTATTCAAACAAATATAAATGCTGAAATGCAATTGGTTTAATTTAAAATTTTGTTAAGTAAATTTATCAAATTTTTTATTTTTAATAATTGAAGCATCTATTTTAGAAATATGACTAAAATTTGAAATAGAACTTGACATATTTTACGCCATGCAAAAGCAAAAATATTTTCCTCGGAGAAAATAACTTCTGAGAAATAGTTCATAAATAAGGGATAAGCTTTAATATCTCTCGAATGATTTTATTCAATTTCAGTCCACACTGACAAAATTTTAGATATGGATTTGAATTGTGGGCATTTAAAGCATTCTATCTTATTAGGTTCAAAGTTTGAACTATTTTCATTTGTAAATTCCATATTTCATGATATTTGAGATATGAATTAATAAGTGGGGCTTATTTTATGAAGTTTAAATTAGGTTAATATCACTCGTTTGTCAGAATATATATATATATATATATATATATATATATATATATATATATATACACGAATGTATATTTACTTACCATAAATATTTTGATATATATATATATATATATATATACTTTCTATATATATATATATATATATATATATATATATATATAT
>JABUQX010139904.1:0-5000 GCA_015478945.1 Trachelipus rathkii
TATTAAACTTATATATTTATAAATAAATAGTTATAGTTTTAAATCATGAGACGGCTAACGTTGTCGTAATAGATAGTGCTTGTTGCCATGATTAATCCATTGCCCAGGATACAACGCCTGCAACAAATACAGGAATATTTGTTAATTAATGTATTTAATGATTATAAATGAGCAATGAATAAATAATGATAAATTATAATGAAAGAATGTTGAGACGAACAATATCTTACCCTGCACAATCTGTATTGATTGAAATTTTAGAAAAGTTGTTGCTTTTCTATGGAGGGAAAGTCGTAGTTGCATCTCCTTCCTTCGAGTAAGTTTTGTAAGTAAAGACTTCCTTAATCACATGCCTTAGTTTGAAGTGTTTGAAGAAAACGAGGTTGCATAAAAGACCGGGATATTTTTCTTAACCGTTTGTCTTTGGTTCTCACTTCTTTTAAATCCGCTTTTCTTCGGTTTCTTCTTGAAAGCGGCACAAACTCACATGAAATAAGGAATAGTTATTATTAAAATTGGAACAATCCTTTTCAGAACAATTGTTCTGTTGTGCACAACAATAATTTTAAATTTAAATAGCAACAAGTCTTCAACAACAACAACAGTAGTAAATAGAAAGAACCTTTTTCTGACAATAATCGCCTTTCGAAGTAAACCTTTTTTAGGTGGTTGACTTTTTCAGGGCTGATATTGTCGTCTCTTATATTAATAAATGAATTAATGAATGAATGAAGAAAATGAAATATTTATATTATTTAGATGATAAGTGTATCTTAAATTCTAATTTTTACAATATATATATATATATATATATATATATATATATATATATGCAGTTTATACTCTTTGCAATAAAATTTATTAAAATCTTACGGGGAACTAGTGTTTTACCTATAGAACTCAAACAGAGGAGAATTGTGAATTCTGGGAAACCACTATTTCGCTCCGCTTAATTTTATCTAAACAATATTAATAAATATATATATATATATTTTTATATATACATATATTTATAAGAGCATAATATATAAATTACCAAAATTATTCCAGTGTTTCACTATTTCCAAACGATAAATATTGGTGCAATAACAGTTTGTTATCCCCACCAATACGCAAAGAAAATCAAATACTTTTAACTAACAAAGCAGAATGGTCAACCATTATATTGACCAGTTAAAAAAAAAACAATACAATATCAACTTATATCATATATCAACAACTGGGGTATAAGTTACAACCCTTGAACACTAGTTCTGGCACAGGTTTTAACAAACGACTGTACTAACTTGAGCTTAAATATTCAATAAAATAGCAAAAGTAACTTTACTACAAGCACTTCACTGATAAGAAGTAATGACTGAAAAGTTATAATATAAGATTCCCAGACAGGTATACCCAAATTTATTAATGTAGGGTGATTGGTTAAAAAGATATTAAATTATCTGTCATAACTTACTCTTCGAACTGATGAACAAATCCTTTGGCCAGGCCCCGTGACAATCCAATCAACTAACACCTTATTAGATTCAAACCTGTATTGTAACAGTATCCAGGCCTCCTGTTAAGTGAGCTATCGGCCTGTGCAATATTGCAGTGCAGCTCTATACTTACAACTCACCAACTTATCCTTTTGAGACCCTTCAAGTGGAACAACGGTTTGACCGAGTTCTTTGTCTTATGTGAAAACAGTTCAGTCAATACTTTTCTTATCAGAGAATGAACCCTTTTTGTGATCAATCTTTCAATCACGAAAACCACGTCTTTAAGACTTAAAACAATAGCTAATTGAATTATTGAATAAATGAAAAGTAAAACACGTTTGGAAATACTCAAGAAAACCACTGGGATAATTTTAGAAATATTTTTAATAAAAAAAAAATAAATAAAAATGTACTGGTCTTACAAACTAGATTTTATAAGTCCATGAACATGTATCCGAATGTCCGTAGGTATTCGTTTACATGCGCACTGCATATAAATCTTCAGTACTATATATCAGTTATATATATATATATATATATATATATACTTGCTAAATAACTAACTATATATATATATATATATATACTGTACTTACTTATATATATATATATATATGCTGCTCTTATATATATATATATGTATATATACTTAAAAACTATCTACAGGTTTACATAATTCATGTACATGTATCCAGGATGTCCGTGGTATCCGTTTACATCTTACACCCATAATATAGAGGCAAAGAATATTAACTACCAAGAAGTATATATATATATATATAAAAATATTAAATATTATATAAAAAAATAAATCAATTAATATCAAAGCACTAAATGCTTTTTCATTTATTTATATAAATCTTCGCCCATAAATATATATATATATATATAATATATATATATATTGATGTTCAACGATATATATAAATAAGCAAAATATACTAACAAAAATATATAGACAGATTGACTTTGCAAAAGATATAAAATATTTACTTGTAAATTAAATGTTTTAGAAATTACTTAAAACATCGATTTGTCAGTGTGACCAAATGAATGCAAAACCAGCTGATCAAATAACAGCTGATGTCTTAAAGCAAAGAGTTGCCAACTAGTAATATAACAAATCTTAATTTTGAATAAATAAAATGTGACTTTGGCAATTTTTCGTGTATAAAAAAAACAATATAATTTTAATCGTTAAACACTTTATATTTGTTAACACAAAAGAATCTTTACCATATTAAAATAAATACACTTCAATGATAAATACCCTTACCTGCTAGTGATATATGGTAACACCGCAGACACAATGCATTTGCAAATCGCATTCACAGACGATGCTTTTAAAATAGCAATGCGAAATTACAAATAAACACAATTATATTTAAACACAGATTAAAACACCATTAGCTTTACAAGAAAATAAACCATGATATTTCCACATTGAAAAATTAAAACACCATTTTACATTTAAAACATTACTACAATTACTTTACAAAAATATAAAATAAGACACTCCACTATACAAGAATATGCACACTAAAAAATAATAAAAATTGATCAGACAAGGCGACAAGCGCATACCAACTGTAAGCACTTTGATTAACAACGAATGAAAGCAAAAAGATATCAAATATTCATAATATTTTACTATTTATACAAATCTTCGTCAATCAGTTTACGCCTAACCATCCAATCACAATTCCTAAAATAATAAATAATAAAATGATGTATCCACTTATTAGTTATTTTAGAAAAACAAATGTACATTAAACATTTAGCAAGACCGAAAATTGGTATTTCTGTACAATTGAACTTCGTCCACAAGAAATCACAACTTTCTTCTAAAATCGAAACATAAAAGCCAAATGTATTTATACATTGTGAGCTTCACATTATATAAATCATTAAATATTATTCATACGCATTTATATATATATACAAAACAATTACATAATAATAAATGCGTAGTATCCTTATAACAGTTTAAAATATAAACAATAACGATGCTGGTATCAATAATAATAATAATAGTATTGTTAACATCGTCGGTGATAATGCTAAAAATGACAATGGAAATAATTATAACAGAGATAATAAAGGCTCGGGTGGACACCCATATCGAGGATACTCTAACGAAAACAACAAATTTTACTACAATAATAATAATAATATAAATAATAATAATAATAATAATACAGTAGCAATATTGTGTACTGTACATAAATGAAGCAATGTTATATATTACGTGTATAATTTCATTCACCTTCAAAGAAATCCCACAAGGAACAATCATGGGAACAACTGATGAGAGAGTCATCAAGGAGCAAAGATAATTCAAATTTGCAATCTGTGAAAGAGGAGATGAAGCTCTACGAAAACATGGAGATGCTGCCTACAGAGAGAAGAATACTTTCATGTGGTGGCATGAAAATGAAGCAAGGTTTCCATTCAGTGCTTGCAAACAAATATTTATCAGTCCCTCCCTCATCAGTCGGAGCGAGCGTATTTTTTAGTGTAGGTGGGAATGTAAACACCCCAAAAAGAACAGGCTCTCGCCAGATACTAGTGAACTTAATGTTTTTGCATCACAATTTGAGAATTTTTGAATTTGAGTATTGAATGATATCTATCTTTATCTTAAAGAGTATATTATTATTATGTCATGTTTGAATAATAAGCGTTTTTATTTGTCTTTTCAGCTGAGATTAATTGAGGTCTCTTCTTTCATTATTTTTATTCTTTATATTGTAGCTAGTTAAAGAATCTTCTTGTAAATTGTAATAATGTTAAAACATAAAAGCTAGTAGCTAAACTTTGTTAATACTTATTGGAAAATGGAAATGGAATATTTTTTGAATAAACACAAACATAAAAAAGCTATTAATTTTATATTTTATTATTAATATTATTATTCCTTTAAAAGATACTATTTTAATTTATAAAAAATGAATATACTTGGAGCACAATAAATATGAAATAAATGACTAAGTATTGGTTGTATAGGGAATGCAATCATGAGGTGTCTAGCAGTACACAAATGTTCTATCTTAATGTGTATTTATTATATTAATTAAAGTATCGGTATCGGCCTCTTTTCTGGTATCGGTACATCCCTAATATATATATATATATATATATATATATATATATATATATATATATATATATATATATATATATATATATATATATATAAAGATAAATTATCTTCATTTATATATCAGTAGTGATGGACATGACATCCACATCCGCATCCTCTTGAAAAATGAGGATGTTTTCTACATTTGATAATGCATATAAAAATTAAATATTATTTGGCATCTTTATCATGGGAGTTTATAGGAATAATTGTAATTTTGAATTTCGATTTTGTCCTCATTCTCCTTTTCTTTCTTCCTTAATGCTTCTTTCAGTCTCTCTACTTCCAATCCCAATCTCACTTCCTCAGGCGTAGCCATCTTACCTGCTATCGTCTATGTCCCCTAGGTCTTCCGTCCAGACGCCCCACGTTGGGCG
>JABUQX010139904.1:10000-33061 GCA_015478945.1 Trachelipus rathkii
AAGAACACTTAAAGGTTCATTTACCGTGGTAGGGCTGTAGATCAAATTTTCACAGTGAAGCAAATGTGTGAGAAAATGAAAAGAAAAAGAAGAATGAAAAAGATTTTGTGGATTTGCAACAGGCGTATGACAGGGCTTATATATGCTACTTATATATATATATATATATATATATATATATATATGTAACATATATATATATATATAACATATATATATATATATATATACTTTCTCATACATCTACTGCTGCTACTCTTTCTGCTGCTACTCTTAACTATATATATATATATATACCATATACACTAATATATATATATATATATATATATATATTCTAGCTTCAAGTGTTCCACCTTCTTTGCCATCTAGTACCTCCCGAGCTATGGTGACTCATATGAAGAACATTCGGCAGTTGTATTAAATTCAGCAAAAGGTTTGTTGAAGACGATTGTGAAATGAGTCTGAAGCTATTAGAATCAAAGAGTTTCAAAGGCACCATATCACCTCAAAGGTGCCACACTGATCATCTAAAACAAATAAACAAGTTAATGGCGATACTGTGACAAATTTGAAAATCAGAAGATTCCAAAAATAAAAGCTAACAGTTCAAGACAGCTTCCTAAAATTCATATAAATTCAAAAGTAGAAAAAACTATTGTCCATACTGTGTTTTTTGAAACTACAGAGCAAAACTTCGAGACATATGATAAGGACACATGCAAAAGAGAAAAAAAAGTTCAAATTTATGTTTATCCCAAAAATCTAAGGGAACGATCAGTTATTTTTAATTTATAAGAAAGTGGGCAATTTAAACATAACTCCTTTGTGATAAATAAATAAAAGGAAATTAACTAATTATTTCTTTAGCAAAAATAAAATTTCCTTACCATGTAGAGAGTATGGGGTTTTATTCTGATCAATTTTATGGAGACATAATTCCCAGTGTAAATCAATTCATAAACCAAATTTGCAAAACAATAGGATTGTTGGTCATGGAATGAATCTTTTGCTGAATGCCAAAGAGTTGCTCTAAATCTTTCAAAGAACAATCATTGTTGATTGGGAATGCTGAGATGATGCAAATCTTGTTTGTGAGAATAGGATTTGAGATATTGAAACTGGGAGAGAGCATGTACACTGATCTTAGAGTCATGGAGAGTATCGTTGTACTAAAGGAAACTGCAGCTTGGGGAAATGGCGCCAAGGAATTGTTGAAATTGGTCTTTAGAAAAATCGATACCTCCGTTTCAACGCTAAGAGTTCAATACATCCAGAACTCAAAATCTGTTTGTGCTAGCAACAAAGTTACGGGGTTTGATCATTTTCCAGCTGCTTTAAAACATAGTTCCGTTAGCGTTGAAAGTGGGATTTGTATAAAAATATTTTTGGGAGACTTATTAGGTTTATCATTAGATAGAGCAATGAGAGCTCTCTACAGCATGTGAGAATTTTATAAAACCTGTCACTTGACCGAGAATAAGGGTAACAATATATCTATCTCTTGCATTAAGAGATTTAAATCGAAAGAAATTTATTAGAGGATGGGTAATTATCTGTCTGTTATAGACTTTCCAGAATTAAAATAAAATTTGTCCGTGAGAAGAAACTAAAAATAAATTTGACAAATTGAAACAATTTCCAAAGAATTTCCACTGTGTTCAAACGTTCATAAGTCTGTAGGTCACTGGCTTGTTGGACGAACTTTTTGCAATTCTTTCGTCATTGATACTATTTAATACGCAAGAGAGCAGTGAGGCTGAAGAATAATGATTTCGCTCACGAAAAAGGGTGAAACACTTCAAGAAGTTGCCTGATCTTAAAGCGTGCTTCACTTCCAGAGCAAATACTATCCAAAAATTTCAAAAGAATTGAAATACCAGGAAGAGAGGGCAGCAAGTTGATTCTGTTTTATCTAATTTTCATGTTATCACAACATTAATATAGTTCAACTCTTAGGGATTTTATTGGTGTACATCGATAATGGGAATTTTTATTCCCTTGAGGAAATTCTTTAAAAGAAAATGATGTACTCAAAATATTATAGTTAATGCTTAAAGTTTAGAAAAGAAATACTGAAACTATGCTTTGAAACAAGCTTTTAGAAAACACCTTCGCAACAATGAGCCAAGTTTTGAATCTGTCTCAAGCTGAGCTTGAAAGAACTTTACCAAACTCACTTTGGGACGACACGAATACACATTACGGTTGTATAGGTTGCCAGATGATGCAGTCAGTTGGGAAAATTAACAACTGCTATACAGTACAAAATGGGTTTTATATAACTAAAAATACCGGGATAAAAGAAGACTAGAAGACATTGAGATTAGACCCTAGTATGTTGTCAGCATATAACCCATATATATATATATATATATATATATACTTTAATATATATGTATGTATATATATGTATATATATGCATATTAATAATATCATATATATGTAACCAACTTAACTAATAACATATATATAACACTTATACATATGTACTTATATATATATATATATCTACTCTTTCTATATATATACGATTATATATAATAACATATGTATATATACTTTTATATATATATATATATATATATATATATATATACTATGTAATATATATATGTATATATATATATATATATACTATATATATATATATATATATATATATATATATATATATACCACATAGAAATAGATGGTGGTGGTAGGAGAGGGAGAGAGACCAAGGTGTGAAATTATGTTGAATGGTGCACAATTGGAACAGGTGTCTGAGTTTAAATATCTGAGTTTAAATATTTTGGATGAAAAGGGAACTGAGGAAGCTGTGCGTAATAGGAAAGTAGCGAGTGACAGGAAGGTGATAGGACCGATTGAATCTCTGGTGAATGTTAGAGGATTAAGTGTTGAGAGTGCTAGCCTAAGATCTTGCAAGAGGATATGCTGTTGCCGGTGCTAACGTATGGAAGTGAAGTTATAAAGAAGAAGAGAAGGCACAGATCTAATGTGCAGGCTGTTCAGATGGATAAATTAATTAAGGGGTATATTAGCCATTAGGTGTGACGAAGATTGGTAAAATGAGGAAATAACGTATTAAGGAGATATGTAGCTTTACAAAGGGAGTAAATGGGAGAATGAGAATGTATTGAGGTGGTTTCCCCCTATGGAAAGCATGAAAAAAATTGGGTTGTATTGAAACAGAATATATATATATATATATATATATATATATATATATATATAACTTTCAACAACATATATATATATATATATATATACTCTCTTATATGTATATATATATCTTTTTATATATATATAATATATATATATATACTTCTATATATATATATATATATATATATATATATATATATATATTTTTATTTATCTGTATCAATCTGTATAGATATATATATATAACAAAATATATATATGCAGATGTTTAAATATATATACATTTTCCATATTTATATAGTTAAACTCACAGAATTTAATTACGTTAATTTTAATAATAAAATTACATTCCACAATTTTCTTGTCCCTATTACCATGTTATTCGTAAATATACACTAATCTTAATAATAATAATAAGGAAATAATAATAATAATAATAAATTTGTGCATAATAATAATAATAATAATAATAATAATAATAATAATAATAATAATAATAATAATAATAATAATAATAATAATAATAATAATAATAATAAAAATCATTATCATTGGTACATGATTTAATGTAATATCGCCATTTATTCAAATGTACACATTTCAATGCAGTTATATATTAATATAAACCATATTCTTTTTCTTATATACAATAGATACTAATATTTATCAAATTATCACGACACAATTGCTTTTATTTGTTTTAGGCTTTCACTTTTTGGCCTGATTTCTTTTTGTTTTATTTTCCTTCCAGTATCATTATTTCTATATTTGTTCTTTAATATAGCATTTTCATTGGCACAATATAATATCTGTATCTCTCATATATCCTGTCACCAGTAGATTTCTTAACATACACAGCAACTTTCTCTCTATTAGAATTGTTTGTCTCCAACATCATCTATTATGCTCATATGTTTTCCCTAAGTATTTCTCTTTCTTAATTCAATTTTAAGTATTAAAGTTATAAGAAAATTTAATGAATAATTTCAACTGCTTTCAAAGAAGTAAATTTAACAATGATTCTTTCTTTATATATATATATATATATATATATATATATATATATATATATATATATATATATATATATATATATATATATATATATATATATATATATATATATATATGTCTATATATTTATTTTTTTTTTCCCTTACCTATTTCTTTCTTTCCCCTAGAGCTTCACGGGACGCGACGGACCCTCACTATATGGTAAATCGTCAATGTAAGGGTTCATCCTGGCCCAGGTGGGCCACAACCATGCCCCCATACAAAACCCCGCCATTCTCTCCTATCATGCACCTTTATTCTCGCCTCTGCCAAACTCATTTCTCTCTTCAGACATTCGTTTACCGACTCAATCCACTTCCTCTTCGGTCTACCAGCCGGTCGGTTCCCAAACACACTCGCCACTACATCCGCTTAACCAACCGGCCATCATTCATCCTTTCCACATGCTGACAAACCATCTCAGCTATACTTTCATTTATTCTCTCATTTACCCCTTTCTTCACACCACACAACTCTCTAATACGTTCATTCCTCACTTTATTAATTCTTTTCACAGATTTTTTCAGATTGTCCATCTGAACACATTGAACTTTAGATCTATACTTCTTATTCCAGACCATAGTCTCACTACCATACAATAACACAGGTAACAACATACCCTCATGTAAGACCCTAGCGCACTCAAGACTTAGTCCCTTTACATTCCCCAACGATTTAATTGCACCAGCAACCTTCCTGCCATTCACAACTTTCCTACTACACTCTGCATCATCCGTTCCCTTCTCATCCAACCCATACCCTAAATATTTAAACTCAGACACTTGCTCCAGCTGCTCACCATCTAACATAACTTCACACTGAGGACTGTCCTCACTCACAACCATAACCTTACTCTTATCTACGTTTACTTTCAAACCCCTCCTTTTACATACCCTGCCAAATCTCTCTACCAATCTTCTCAAACTCTCTTCAGATTCGCCACACAAAACCAAAACCAAATCATCCGCATATAATAGGTAGGGCACCCTCCACTCCTCTCCATTCTCCATCATTCTAACACCATTTCCTGCCATCCCCACCTCGAATTCTTTCATAACCCCCATCCATATACAAATTGAATAACCAAGGAGACATAACACAACCCTGTCTCACTCCGCTATTAACCCTAAACCAATCACCATTGACACCATTTATTCTTACACACGCTTCACTATCGTCATACATACTTTTGATTCCATTCAAGCCACCACCAACAACTTATATCACTGTACCTGCCATAGCACCTATTAACTCATCATGCGCCTGTTGTAAATCCATAAAACCTAAATATAATTCATTCTTCTTCACTCCCTCATTTTCTCAATCATTTGTTTTCCAATGTAAAGATTTGATCCACACATCCCTCTACCACTCCTAAACGCACCTTGTTCTTCACCAACCAAATCCCTCAGTCACTCGACACTCTTTCAACCAAAATACCAGCATATACCTTCCTACAACACTCAATAAACTTATTCCCCTATAATTTCTACAGAAAATTTCTTACTTTTTCTCCTTACCGCACTTATGAGGTACTAATGCACCAACTCTCACTCCAATCCTTGGAACTAAACCCTCCATAAACTCCTTTATTACACAACTTCAAAATCCAATCAATCATCTCGCTTCCGCTCTTGATCATTTCACCTGTAATTTCATCCTGCAGATTTTTCATTCTTCAACTTTCTCACTCTACCATTACCTCCTCCTTACTAATAACCTCATCCCTAATACTATTCCTTCTTGCACCATCAAAACCACATTGCTCATTAACACCTCATCATTACTGTTTAATATTGTGCAGATTTTCAGAAGGGAATTTCTTTCCACACTCACTCACATCCATTTCATCAGTTACAAAAGCACCATCCTATTCATTATTCTAAGCAGATTCCCCTTATTCTCATTCTTAACCTTTGCTTCCTTCCAGAGAGCTTCCTATTCCAATATGTCCTCATTCATCCTCCTTCAAACTGTTCATTTACCTCTTGTTTTTCTCCGTATGCACCTTTTAGTATTTCTTTTTCATCTATATATATATTTCCAAGCATCTTTCTTTTGAAATTTATCATTTGCTTTAGTACATTCAACCACACTTCTTTTTACCTTTAACCGCTTTCATCACCTCTTCATTCACACCATTCGCTGTTAACATTCTTACTTCCTACTTTAGCATCACACACTTCCTTTGCACTACTAACACTTTTCATTTGCCCCTAGATTTGTTCAGTATCAACTTGTTCACATTCAAAGCCGATTTACTAGCGAGCGCTCTTACATACCTATCCTTATTACTTCTCACTCTTATTTTTACCTACTTCCTTTCGTATCACCTTCCTCTCCATCCAAGCCCCCACTAACTTAATTTTACATAAAACAATATAATGATCCGATAATCCCATACCTAATCCCTCGCTGATTTAACATCCAACACATACTTCAACATCTCCTTCTTCACCAACACAAAATCAATCATACTTCACTTCAGTACCATCTCTACCAACTCTAGTATACTTATGGATACTGTTGTGTTTAAAGAAAGTATTGCCCACACATACCTCTCTCTTCCTGAAATCAATCACCTTCCCTACCATTCTCATTTTTTTCTCCCGCCACCCCAAAACCACCTGTTATACCATCCTTTTTTGTCGCCTATCCAACCATTCAGGTCTAACACTATCAATCTGAAGCTCCTACTTACCCCATCAGAGCATCATTCAAATTATCCAAAAATCGTACTCTCTTCAACATTTCCCTCAGATGGACCATATGCCACAACCACACATACCTTGACCTTTTCAAACTTAAAATTTAACCATTGAAATTCTAGGACTCACACACAAAGTCTACCATAGCTTTGTACCACAGGTCCACTCATCAAAGAATTACCGGCTTCCTTCTCTCCCACTCTCTCATTCTCTTTCCACACCAGCACGTGCACATTCCCCACCTACACCACTCAACTTCTTACCTTTCATCTTTTGTTTCAGTCACAGCGAGCAAATGTGCCCTTTCTAAATACATCCATCACCTCTCTCCTCTTCTCCTCAACATTTATTCCTCTGACATTCCATGTACCCATACGATTCATACAATTTCGCCGAAAGATAGAAGGCCGTTTACGATACGGCCATCTCCGAGGCATGCATGAGCATTCCTGGCAAGAGATAGAAGTGTTAGTGGGCCGCCAACCCAACTACCACCGCCCTTAGTCGACTTCTACGACACGCAAGACATACGGTGTGGGCAATTCTCTCTCCCCCACACACAGATATATATATATATATATATATATATATATATATATATATATCTTATATATATATATATATATATAGCAACAGTTGAGATCCGTTAAAAAAAGGCTGGGATGGCGAGGACGCAGATGAAGAACTCGAACGAATCGACAAGGAAGATGAAGAGGAAAACAACAATTGCAGCCGTTGATACAGATGAGAAAAATGAAAACTCTGTTACTTCTTGCGCTACATATTATTAAGAACTACAGAAAGAATCATCAGGAATATAAAGCGACATTTCGATACTTGTATTTTTAAAATTAAATTATAACATACATTATATTTAATTATATTTATAATATTTTGCCAAAATAAATAAACTGAATGGGAACAATATTATACTGAGCAGAATTTGAGAATTTGCAAATGAAGAGGAAATAGTTTGTGAGATGTTTTAAGGTATGAAGGAAAATTAATGGTGAATTTTGAAATAAAGGTGAAAGGGGATCGGTTCAATGTAAGAGGAATAGAGGGGGGTTGAATGTACTTAATTCAAGAAAATGAAAAGGTTTCGAAAGAAAGGTGTATGGAAGTATAAGTAGGAGAAGGAGCTAGTGGAAGGAGTGGGGAGATATATGTATATATCTCCCTCCCTTCAATTCCCCCTAGGGTATCATCGCTTATTTTTTTCCAATATTGTTTCGCTTTTCTTGTCGCACTCTTTCAGTGATTCCACTTTTATCACATTTTTCTTTTCTTTATTCTGCAACTTTTCTGTCTTCACCTCCAGGTCTGTCACCAACAATCTATGATCCGAATCCATTGTTACTCCAGGTATCACTTTCACATTCCTTATTATCCTACTATCAGATGATATTATATAGTCTATGATAGATCTGTGATCGAATTCTCCTGTGTTATTGTTCCACCCCTATCTTAGCCAACCCTATGCAATCTCCTGTCCATTCATGATCTTCTGTTCCCCTTCATAAACAAATCAAAACATCTTACCTTCTAGATTCCTTATCTCTTCTCCATATTGTACAAGCTACATTCTCTCTCCCACTTCGTCTCTCCTCCTCACTCTTGCATTGAAATCTCCAATCAGCAACAATACGTCCTCCTCTCTTCTTCCATCCTCTATCTTCTCCTCTAGCATTTCCATGAACCTTCTTTTTTTCCTCTTCTGGGTGTCCTTGCTGCGGTGAATAAACCTGGTAGAAGTGATATCTCTTTCCCTTGATCTTCAAAAGTGCATCTTACAAGTCTTTCATGTATGACTTCTATGGTCTGTATGAATGGTGACATCTTCGGCCCTACTATGAAGCCCACTCCGTGCTTCCTGATTCCCTCCTCTACTCCTTTATATATCAATACATATCCTCCTCCCATATCTCTTCCTCTCTCTTCTCCTCTCATTCACATCACATATATATATATATATATATACATATATATATAGTGCTATATATATATATATATATATATATATATACTACTATATATATATACTATATATATATATATATATATATATATTCATTTCATTATTCACTTCCCTTGTTTCCCCCAAGATTGGGGGTGGGGTGCATTGCCCCATCGGAAAGAGAGAATATGACACAAGTCGAAAAGACAGCCCAGCCTTACTGGCTCCTCTATACCGATTAGTGAGAGCTCGTCGTAGTTAGAAAATCCACCCTAGAGCTTCATGGGACCGCAAAGGACCCTCACTATGGCTTAGCGTCAGGTGTAAGGTTACCTGGCCCATGTGAATACAACCACGCCCCCTGCAACACCTGCATTCACTTTCTAATAACTTTCATTCTTCTCGCCTCTACCAAACTCACATTTCTCCTCCAGGCATTCCTTCACTGAATCAGTCCATTTTTCTTCGATCTCCCAGCCGGTTGATTCCCCAATACATTCATACTATATATCCAGCAACAAGCAAACTATGCTTCATCCTTTCACATGACAAACCATCTCAACATACTTTCATTTATTCTCTGTTTACTCCTTTCTTCACACCACATAACTCTCTAATACGTTCATTCCTCATTTTATCAATTCTTCTCACACCTAACGCCCCTAAGATTGTCCATCGAAATACGTTGAACTTTAGATCTATACCTCTTATTCAGACACTAGTCTCACTACTATACATTAACACAATTAACAATACCCACTCATGTTGAACCCTAGCGCACTCAAGACTTGGTCCCTTTACATCCACCAACGATTTGATTGCACCAGCCACAATTCCTTTCATTCTACACTTTCCTACTATGCTCTGCATCATCCAGTTTTCTTCTCATCCAACATATATCTAAATATTTAAACTCCAGGGCACTTGTTCAGCTGCTTCATATCTAACACAACTTCCTGAGGACTGTCCTACTCGGCTTTGATAACCTTACTCTTATCTACGTTTACTTTTAAACCCCTCATACACACACCCTACCAAATCTCTCTACCAATCCTCTCAAACTCTCTTCAGATTCAACACTAAAACCAAATCATCTGCATATAATATTTAAGGCACCCTCACTCACCTCCATTCTCCATCATTCGAACACCATTTCCTGCCATCCCCATCTCTAATTCTTTCACAAACCTTATCCATATACAAATTAAATAACTAAGGAGACATAACAACACATCCCTGCCTCATCCGCTATTAATATTAAACCAATCACTTTTGACACCATTTATTCTTACATGTTTCACTATCTTCATACATACTTTTGATTTCGTTCAGAGCTACCACTAACACCATATATTACTAACACCTGCCATAAAGCTTTCCTATTAATCTATCATACGCCTCTTGCAAATCCATAAAACCTAAAGATGATTTATTCTTCTTCTCCCTCATTTTTATAATCCATTTGGGCTTAATGTAAGATTTGATCCACAGCCTCTCTGCCACTCCCTAAACGCACCTTGTTCTTCGCCTATCAGTCCTTCGGTCACTCGATACTTTTTATATATATATATATATATATATATATATATATATATATATATATATATATATATATATATATATATATATATATACCTTATATATATATATATATAACATTATATATATATAATATATATATATATATATCCTCTCTTTCACTAACAAACTATATATATATATATATATATATATATATGTAACTTATATATATATATATATATATATATATATATATATAACAACCAACAACATATATATATATAATAACATATAGCAACCTTATATATATATATATAATATATATACCTTATATATATAAGTTCCTCGCTTATATATCCATATTGGGGTGAGGGTGCTAACAACCTCGAAAACGAGAAAAATGAAAGTAAAGGAAGGTTACCTAAGTCGAAAGAAAACCTCCCCCGCCCACGTTACCATCCCTCAAAGCATGCCATGAGGGGTGGAAGACTGTCACGGCAGGTATCGCCTGAAGCTTCGCTATATCGTGGCAGTCACCCACTGCCGTCGTCAAACGTCAGGTTCATCCATCACCGCCCAGGCCCACAACCACACCCCCTCACAAAAACCCCGCCATTCGTTCCTATTATGCACCATTCTTCTCACTTAAACCAAATTCACAATTCTTTCCTTCAGACATTCCTTTGTGTACCACTCTACAACTTCTTTGACCTTCCAGCATCCATCCATCTTCTCCACATGACCAAACCATCTCAATACACACTCCACATATTCTCTCATTTGCATCTTTTTTAAACCACAAATTTCCTAATCGTTTCATTCCTCCTCTTGTCAATCTTCATACAAATATAACACCATTAAAGTTATCCATCTAGACCGTACTTTTGTAGAATCTATGCTTATATATATATATATATATGTATATATATATATGTAATAACTATATATATATATATATATATATGTAATAATAATAATATGTATATATATATATATGTAATAATATGTATATGTAATATATCTGTATCTGTAATAATATGTATAATATATGTAATATATATATATGTATATGTATGTATGTATAATATGTAAATATATATATATATATATACTCATATATCACTATATATATATATATATAAATATATATATATATATTTCTTTCTTTCTTCACCTAACCTTATTTTCCCAAGATTGGGAGTAGGGCGCTACAAGCATCGGAAAAGAGAAGTAGCAGTAAGAGAGTATGACAAATGTCGAAAAGCCCAGCCTTACCGCCCCCTCTGTACCATTAATTGGTGAGAGCTCGTCACAGAACCAGAAAAAATCCACCCTAAAAGCTTCATGGGACCGCGACGGACCCTCACTATGGTAAAATCGTCAATGTGGGTTCATCCCTTCAGCTAGGTGAGCCACAGCCATCCCCCATACAAAACCCCGCCGTTCTCTCCTATCATGCACCTTTATTCTCGCCTCTGCCAAACTCACATTACTCTCCTTCAGACATTCGTTCACAGACTCAATCCACTTTTTCTTCGGTCTCCCAGCCAGTCGGTTTCCATCCACCACTCCTTCCATATCATTCATCCCTTCCACATTATTCCATTTCAACATACCATTTATTCTCTCATTTACCTTTCTTCACACCACAACTCTAATACGTTCATTCCTCATTTTATTAATTCTTTTCACACCTAGCATGTGCCCTAAGATTGTCCATCTGAACACATTGAACTTTTTTAAGATCTATATTTCTTATTTCAGACCATATCTCACTACCATACAATAACACTGGTAGTAAGCCTTGCACCCTCATAGACTCCTGCACCGCACTCCGGGCTTGAGGTCCGCTGCGATTTCACCAACGATTTATTGCACCAGCAACCTTCCTGCCATTCACAACTTTCCTACTACACTCTGCATCATCCAGTTCCTTCTCATCCAGCACATGCTGTGTTTAACTCCGAACACCTCCCTTCACTCATCATCTAACATAACTTCACACTGAGGACTGTCCTCACTCACAACCATAACCTTACTCTTATCTACGTTTACTTTCAAACCCCTCCTTTTACACACCCTGCCAAATCTCTCTACCAATCTTCTCAAACTCTCTTCAGATTCGCCACAGAACCAAATCATCCGCATATAATAGGTAGGGCCCCCTCCACTCATCTCCATTCTCCATCATTCTAACACCATTTCCTGCCATCCCCCACCCTTCAATTCTTTCATAACCCCCATCCATATGAAATTGAATAACCAAGGAGACATAACACAACACTGTCTCACTCCACTATTAATCCTAAACCAATCACCATTGACACCATTTATTCTTACACATGCTTCACTATCGTCATACATACTTTTGATTCCATTCAGAAGCCTACCACCAACACCATATATCACTAATACCTGCCATAGAGCTTCCCTATTAACTCTATCATACGCCTGTTGCAAATCCATAAAACCTAAATACAATTTATTCTTCTTCTCCCTCATTTTCTCAATCATTTGTTTCAATGTAAAGATTTGATCCACACATCCCTCTACCACTTCCTAAACACCTTGTTCTTCACCAATCAGTCCCTCAGTCACTCGGCCTCTTTCGACAAATACCAACCTATACCTTCCCTACAACCTCCAATAAACTTATTCCTAATTTCTACAGTTCCCCTTTTCTCCCTTACCCTTATATAAGGGTACTATTACCGCTCTCCTCCAATCCTTGGAACTCTATATATATATATATATATATATATATATATATATATATATATATATATATATATATATATATATATATATATATATATATATATATATATATATATACATATATATTAACGTTTAAACACTACTATATATATATATATATATATATATATATGCTCTTTCGGTATATATATTTAGGCAGAGTTTGTTAGGAAGGAATGGACAAAGGAATTGAACTAGGAAACAACTCTCTCTCACTTCCCGTGCACATGTTGAAAAGCAAGTGCTTCCTGGAGTAACATGAATGCTCAAAGATTTCAATGGCTTCCACCACATCCAAGATGAGCTTTCCAAGGAAGAAAGTGGACACACGTAAAATTTTATCAGAAATAAAATTGTAGCTATCAATAGAAACTTTATATATATATATATATATATATATATATATATATATATATATATATATATATATATATATATTATATATATATATATATATATATATATATATATATATATAGATATGTATATATATATATATATATATATATATATATATATTCTATCTTATATAAATGGGGAATCTATTCCTAAAATTTTTATTTTTTATATTTATGAGAAAATGAGAATTATGCTTTTTTCTAAGTAAATGAAGAGCACAGATTTCAAAGCCTGATAGCAAGCCCTGCTTCTTCTCAACTCACTTGGAAATTTTAGCCACCGTGGACGTGGTTTCGAATCGAAGTGTGAGACCATATGACGGTTCTTTATGAGTGAAAATGTGGTCACAATGGATTTTGATATGTACATATTGAGATAACTGAGCCTAAACTGTAACGAATGACACAAAATCGTTGGAGATTTTCTGTAATTCATTACAGTTTAAAGACTCGAGTAATATATACTAACCTCAATACCTACTACATCACAATCCATGTCCAAGATATGCAACAGAGACATCAAATCATAGTATACAAACACCACACTTTATCTCATGTTTCACGCCAGGTCGTAGGCACATTTTAGTTCGAAAATCACGACCACATTACCTTAAGTTTCCAAGTAAGTGAGGAAAAAACGGGGGTTACTACATCAGGCATTGAAATCTGTGCACTCCATTTACTTTGGAAAAACATACTGTTCAATTTCCCTAACTTAGAGCCTACTGCAGGAGAAATTCTACCACGCCCATTATTAGATGAGGTAGAGGTTTGTTAAGAAATTTTACCAAATTATAAAATAACTTTTTCAATGCCATGGTTTCTTAAAAATTTTTTTTTCTAAAGATTTTTTGTTCTGCAAAACTCATTACTTCATTAATTGTTGCAAAATATGTTTGCTACTGAAATTTTAAACTTTATTTAAAATTCATCTGCATATACCTTTTTTCCTACCTTTTGATGCGCTTTAATTATTTATATGTCTTTGATTTTGCTAGTTTCTCCTAATCTACGCGTTCCTTATCTTATCTCTGCATTATAACCACCTTAAATCTCTCTCCATATTTCTCTGAGCACACGTTAAAGCTTTAAGTGGACTTAACTTATCTTAGTCCTTTCTAAAATTCTCCATTTTATGACTGAATATGCTGATTAAATACTTTTTCTTTTCAAACACAGAAACTTCCTAATTCTGAAAGAATTGTTAAATTTCCCATTGACTTGTCATCTAAGTTTCACTACTTTTAATTTCCTTTATTACCTTCAAATTTATTAAATATATATATATATATATATATATATACTCTCATATATATATATATTTATACCATATATATATATATATATATATATATATATATATAGTATATATATATATATATATATATATATATATATATATATATATATATATATATATATTATATATATATATATATATATATATATATATATATATATATATATATATTAGTGATGGGACGATTAATCGTCATCGTCATCGTCAAAATTCGTCACATAGATAACTATTATATTAATAGATTGTGGCTAAAAGTGGAATTCTTTTAGGCATATATATATATATACCCCTACATATATATATATACTACTCATCAATCTCTCTCTTTCTCTCTTCTATATATATATATATATATATATATATATATATATATATATATATATATATATATATATATATATATACCCATTTTGATTATGGTATGTATGACGTTCCAGTGCCTAATGGTTCGCCTTTCTGTTCTGCGTTCATATCCATTCCACACTCATCCTCCAGACAACATCTTAGAGACACCACCTTTTATCCACATATCATATACACATACTTATATCCACACCCCTCTTCTAGATAACATCTTACAGACATCCTATCCCTTATATCCCTATGTGTGGGGGAGAAAAAAATTGCCGACATCGTGTATGTCCTGCGTGTTGTAGAAGGCTTAAAAGTGATGGTGGTAGTTGGGTTGGCTACTACTACTTATCTTTTGCCAGGAATGCTAATGCATGCCTCAGAGAAGGTCGTGATCGCCGTAAGAGAAAATGTATGAATCGTATGGATACATGGAATGTCAGAGGAATAAATGTTGAGAAGAAGAGGAGAGAGGTGATGAATGTATTTAGGAAGGGCAAATTTGATTTGCTAGCTGTGACTGAAACAAAGATGGAAGGAAACGTTGAAAATGAGTGGTGTGGTGTGGTGTGAAATGTTTTGTGTTGGTGTGGAAAGGAATGAGTGGGATAGAAAGATTTGCAATTCTGATGAGTGACTTGTGGTGGAGAGCTATTGTAGATTTGTGTGTGTGAGTGCTAGATTTCTAAAGGTTAAATTTAAGTTTGAATAGGTAAAAGTATGTGTGGTTGCGACATATGGTCCATCTGAGGGTAATGTTGAAGAGTGCAATTTTCTGGGATAATCTGAATGATGTTTTGGATGGGGTGAGTATGGGATTTAGCTCATTTGCCACATATCTGCCCACCTAAGGATTTTTTTACAGTTGTCACCACCACTCACAGTCAGGAGCCCTATTCAAAGAGGGGTGTAGTACGCTCAAAAGTTCACCCTCTAGCCCAAATTAAGCAGATGAGCACAGACGCAGGCTTTAAAGTGAGGAGATTAAATTCAACAGGACATACAGAAGATGGAAGAGAATTCCACAGAACAGAGGTGGCGGGAAAGAATGAAGCACCACAGCGAACTAGCCTGGAGTTACCAATATCAACACAAAACTTGTGCACAGATACAGCACTCCTTGTGCTACGAGGGCGTCGTAAAGGTGGTGGTACGCAAATGATAAGTTCCCTCGGGCACTTGCCGCTGGGGTGCCTATAGAATAGAGATAAAGCACCAACAGAACAGTTTATAAGCCTTTTGGCCTTTGACTCGACCCTATCCAAAGCCGGGTGAAACCAGAGCCCCCCCCCCCCAAGATATGAGAGCAGTACTCCATACAAGGGCGGATGAGACCCTTGTATAGCTGGAGCAACTGAGAAGAGAGAAAAAAAGTCTCGCAGTCTAAACAGAACTCAGTTTCTTTGAGGCCGCCCTAGCAACCGTTGTGATATGAGGTTTCCAAGACATTTTTTTGTTTATGTTAAGGCCAAGGATGTTTATATTGTCAACAGGAGAGACGAGAGAACCGTCGAAAGAGATAGGAAAGTTAGAATGCTGTTTTAGAGAAGGAGATTTGCAGAGTTTGGTTTTAAAAGAATTGAATTTCACAAGGTTGAGACGACCCCATCCGGAAATTATATCCAGATCAGAGAGAATAGAATAGGAAAGGTTAAGACGAGAGGCAATTCTAGAAGTAAAAGATTAAGCAGAACTGAAATGAGTTGAAGAATGAAGGGTCGATTCATCGGTATATGAGTGGATAGAGTTAGATGTGCAGGTGTGAAGATCATTAATGAAAAGTAGGAATAAAGTAGATAATACAGAACCATGAGAGAACACCACTATTGACCAAGAAAAAAAGAGGAATCGCCCAAAAAATCAACAACAGCCGATATTGAGCGACTTGAAGAAGCTCGACATAAGTAAGCAAAGAAGGAGGGAAACCAAGGAGGGAGGCTTGAAAGGCAGTGACGCTTACCATACTCAGTCAAATGCTTTGGATATGTCAAACGCCACAAAAGCCACAGAATCTCCCATAGTTCCTAAGGGCTGAAAACCATAAATCGGTTAAAAAAAATAGGAAAGTATATCGCCAGAGAAGAACCTCGAGCGCTGAAAGCCGTACTGGCTATCGGAAAGAAAGGAATGAGTTTCCAGATAATCCTAAAAAGTGAGAGTTGAGAAGGGTTCAAAGATCTTAGATAGAATACAAGTGAGAGCTATAGCGCGATAGTTAGAAGGATCAGAGTGGCTTCCTTATTTCGGAATAGGTTGGACATGTGCGAGCTTCCAACACTGAGGGAAAGTGCTAGTATTGAGACATAGTGAGTATAGTTAAACGAGGGGCGGGGATAGCACGGAAGCACACTCCCTCAAAACTTAGGGAGGAATGCCATCTGGGCCACCCGTCTTCCTATCCTTCATAGATTTCAGGGGCCTATGAACCCGATCAAATGTAATCACAGGCAAAGACATAGGACACCTGAGAGGAGAAGGAGGAGGAAGAGAAATTCCAGAATCGTCTAGGGTTGAGTTAGTGGAAAATAGGAGGCCGAAGAGATTGGCCTTTTCAGCTGGAGAATTAACAACAGAACCATCAGAGGAAAGGGAGATTTACAGAAGTTGCTAGAGATGTTTTTGGCAAGAGGCCAAAAAGATTTGTCAGTAGGAGAACCAAGGAAGTTAGCGCACTTTCGTTTGATGAAAGCCCGCTTTGCTCGTCGAAGTATCCCCTGCAACGATTTCTAGCTGAGTGAAAATTGGCGAGAGTGATTTGAGAACGAAAATTTTTCCACACCTGATACGCACTGTATCTAGTCTGAATGGCCAGAGAACAAGCAAGATCGAACCATGGATTATGAGGAGAGAAAGATTTAGTTGAAGAAGGAATGAGTGTTCATCCCATCAACAATTACAGCTCCTTCCTTATCTTTTAAATCTTTATACATCCATCATTATTCCTAACTGAGGTAGCCAATTTGCTATCATCTGCAAACTTGTAAACCTTACATTTAAGTCCCTGGTATAAATATTTATTTTATACATATATGAAGAACAACCACTTGACCTAAGAAATCGTTACGGACCACAAACATGTCTCCTCATTTCCATTAATAAATACTTTTCATATTCATTAATTATTATTATTATTATTATTATTATTATTATTATTATTATTATTATTATAAATATTATTATAAATTTTATTATTATTATTATTATTATTATTATTATTATTATTATTATTATTATTATTATTATTATTATTATTATTATTATTATTATTAAAAATTAAAATTAAGAGACTTAAGGAATCAAAAATTTTGATCGCTTAAATAATTTCGGAGGGTTGAACCCCTGACCCCCCCTGTCTACAGCCTTGTATATATATATATATATATATATATATATATATATATATATATATATATATATATATATATATATATATACTATATATATATATATATATATATATATATATATATATATATATATTATTATATATATATATATTAGGGGTGTACGGGAACTGAAATTTTCGGGTTCGGCTGGAACAAAGAAATTGGACGTCATAGTCAAGTTCCATATCATATCAGATTCGAAGTAACCTTCCTAAACTAAGACGAATGGTCATAACTCAAATCTTAATATATCATAATATGTAATAATATGTGTGTATGTGTGTGTGTATTCATTAACATATTTTGATAAGATTTTATTCATTAATTGATTACAGATTTGTCATAATAATAACCTCACAAAATTGTTTTAAAATGCCATCATTCGTAAAAGATTTTTTTATTATTAATAATGTTACAAAATCTATAATAAAGTGTAAAATTTCCACAAAAAAATAAAATTAGGTAGTTCACCAAAAACATTTAATACAACGCCACTTCAAAAACATATGGAAAATCATCAAAGAAGAGAATATATAGAACATAAAGAAGTCAAATATTTGGGTAGTAAATGGGAGAATCCTGTATTTTCTAGAACACTGGACACCCCAAAATAGGGAAAGATCGAAGCCGGGAAACAAGTGTCTTGGGGAAAATTTCTTCCCCAAAAAAATTTGCCATATCAGTGACCCCCAAATCACAGGCAATTTTTTAGAAAATAATAAATTTTATTGCAATGAGTAACCAATCATTCACAGTCACTAAAGAGCAGGGACTCGTAGAAATTGTTGCCCATCTTCAACCAAAATATCTTATTTATAGTAGAAAATATTTTTTTGTAGAGAGATGATGTTGCCAACTTCATACAGTAAATTGAGATCAGCAGTATTCGAGAAGTTATCTAAGGCTGATCAGATGTCATTTACTACAGATATATGGATAACTAAATATTCAAACGAGTCATTTATTTCTTTAACTACTCACTGGCATGTGACCAGTTTGAAAAATTGGATACTGTAGGTATATAATACACTGTGTATGAATACTACACAAGGCTACCATTATACTTTGTTAAAAGATGGGCTATGGCTTATGTAAAATAAATCCCTTCCAGAAAATTTTTTAATTATAAAGTACATTAGTAATTCCGGTTCCGACCGGAACCGGAAAAAATGTCAAATTTCGGCCGGAATTCCGGTACACCTCTTATATATATATATATATATATATATATATATATATATATATATATATATATATATATATATATATATATATATATATATATATATATATATACAGATATATATATATATATATATGTATATATGTATATATATATATATATATATATATATATATATATATATGGTTCAATATATGGAACATGGAGGTGGTTCAATCCCGGAGAAGGCAGTTAATTCTTTACCTTCCTATTATATGTTCTTTTCTTTTAGCATCTTATATAGTACGATTATTATGCAATATTCAACATATATATATATATATATATATATGCTATATATCAACTAACTATATATATATATATATATATATATATATATACATATATATATATATATATAAAGAGAGGAGAGAGAGAGAGAGAGAGAGAGAGAGAGAGAGAGAGAGAGAGAGAGAGAGAGAGAGAGAAAAAATTATAAATATATTTTTACATATAAAAGCTCTCATCGTCAAAATTCTATAAAATGAAGGATCAAAATTTCCCTAATCGTCCCATCACTAATATATATATATATATATATATATATATATATATATATATATATATATATATATGTATGTCCTCGGTGGGCAAAGGCCAGAGACCTACCAAAATAGATGACATGAGCGTTGATATCTTGACTCAAGAAGTTGCAGATTTGATTTCAAGCCCACTAAAATTCAGCCTCCAATTCGATGAGACCGCCGACGTTTCCAATCTAAGCCAGCTTGTTGTATTCGTTTGCTATTTAAAAGATGACGTGACAATGAAAGATTTTTTATTTTGTAAGCCTCTTACAACAACAAGTAAGGCAGCCGACGTGAAGAAGCTTGTGGATGACTTCTTCAGAGACAACGATCTTTCGTGGGATATGGTTTCAGCAGTTTGTTTTGACGGAGCTCCTGCCATGCTGGGACGAAACTCTGGTTTTGGTGCTTGGTGAAAGGCGATGCACCACATATCATTGTTACGCATTGTGTTCTTCATAGGCATGCGTTGGCAACAAAAACCTTGCCTTCAAAACTGGCAGAAGTATTAAAAATTGTAGTGGAATGTGTGAACTATGTGCGAAATAGTGCTTTGAAACACCGGATATTCAAAGAGCTGTGTAATGAAATAGGATCTGAATTCGAGGTACTTCTGTACCATTCTAACGTTCGGTGGTTATCTCGGAGAAAGGTGTTGAATCATGTTTTTGCTATGCGTGTGGAATTAGCCCTGTTTTTGCGAGAGCACCAACATTGTCATGCAGATCGCTTTGAAAATTCTTAGTTCATTCTCATTTTGGCGTACATGGCCGATATTTTCAATGCGCTCAATCATCTCAATCAACAAATGCAAGGCGGTGAAGTCAACATCATCGAAGCGGAAGAAAACAAAGTTTTTTTTCGATTAAAACTACCTTTATGGAAACGACGAATAGAGAATGATAACTTTGCAAACTTTTCCCTGCTGGACGACTGTGTAACTAAGATCGGAGATGTGTCTGGAATTGGAGGTATTTCTGTACCCGGGGAACTGAAGTAAGCAATTGCTATGCACTTAAATGACGGATACTTCCCTACCAGAGAGTCATATCCAGCATGGGTGAGACAGCCATTCACGTTTAGTGTTGAGACGGCAGATGTCAATGATGAATACCTCGAGAAAATCATTGAACTTCAACAAAGAAAGGTTCAACGGCAACTCTTCAGAACAACAACGTTCTCAACGTTTTGGTGTCAACAAATCGGTGCGTACCCTCTTATTGCTAAGAAAGCTCATGAGATACTCATACCGTTTGGTAGAAGGAGGAGGAAGAGAAATTCCAGAATCGAGTATGGTAGACAAAAAAACGAAGAAAAGGAACAGGCTTTGTTGCGAAATTGATATGAGAGTGGCACTTGCCAAGGTGAAGCTCCGCATTTCTAAACTCGTCATGGAAAGAAAGGCAACAGCAAAAGACACAGTGAAGGTAAGTTAAGCGCACTTTCGTTTTGATGAAAGCCCGCTTTGCTCGTCGAAGTATCCCCTGCAACGATTTCTAGCTGAGTGAAAATTGGCGAGAGTGATTTGAGAACGAAAATTTTTCCACACCTGATACGCACTGTATCTAGTCTGAATGGCCAGAGAACAAGCAAGATCGAACCATGGTTTATGAGGAGAGAAAGATTTAGTTGAAGAAGGAATGAACTTGCTAGTCCCATCAAAGATTACAGCTCCCTCCTTATCTTTTAAATATTTATACATCCATCATTATTCCTAACTGAGGTAGCCAATTTGCTATCATCTGCAAACTTGTAAACCTTACATTTAAGTCCTGGTCTAAATATTTTATACATATATGAGGAACAGCCACTTGACCTAAGAAATCGTTACGGACTACAAACATGTCTCCTCATTTCCATTAATAAATACTTTTCATATTCATTAATTATTATTATTATTATTATTATTATTATTATTATTATTATTATTATTACAAATATTATTAGAAATTTTATTATTATTATTATTATTATTATTATTATTATTATTATTATTATGATTATTATTATTATGATTATTATTATTATTATCATCTCCATTCTCCATCATTCTAACACCATTTCCTGCCATCCCCACCTCGAATTCTTTCATAACCCCATCCATATACAAATTGAACCAAGGAGACATAGCACAACCCTGCCTCACTCCGCTATTGATACTAAAAATCACCAGTGACACCATTTATTCTTACACGCTTCACTATCGTCATACATACTTTGATTCCATTCAACCTACCACCAACACCATATATCACTAATACCTGCCATAAAGCTTCCCTATTAGCTCTAGCATACGCCTGTTGTAAATCCATAAAACCTAAATATAATTTATTCTTCTTCTCCCTCATTTTCTCTCAATCATTTTGTTTCAATGTAAAGATTTGATCCACACATCCTCTACCACTCCTAAACGCACCTTGTTCTTCACCAATCAGTCTCTCAGTCACTCGACGCACTCTTTCGACCAAAATACCAGCATATACCTTCCCTACAACACTCAAATAAACTAATTCCCTATAGTTTCTACAGTTCCCCTTTTCTCCTTACCCGCCCATATAGGGGTACTATTACCGCTCTCCTCCAATCCCTTGGAACTATACCCTCCATAAACGCTTTATTACACAACTTCCAAATCCAATCACCATCTCGCCTCCGTCTTGATCATTTTCACTGGTAATTTCATCTATGCCTGCGGATTTACCATTCTTCAAC